>JASAND010016733.1:0-43848 GCA_030248195.1 Trissonchulus latispiculum
TCGTGTGTAAACCTCGTGTGTGTAAATAGCCATCAGATATGCAAACTTGCAAAACAACACAACAAATTAAACTATATATAAAAGTCGGATATTAATTTAGCTGACGTTACGCAACTAAACAACGATTCTTCCAATACACACAGAATTTATGTACTTCTCCGGAAAGTATTCCATGTATTTAATGAAAAAAGCTAAAAATTTCATCACCCATGGGCTTTGTGTCAAGTCAAAAGTTTCAAGATTTCAAAAAACCAATCCATTCGATGAGAGAGATCACCTGAAGAACCAGCAAAGGCTGATCCTTATCAAAGAGAGATCGAACTGCTTTGGCCGCCGTCGGCAACAGATCTGGTCGCTGTTTCATGGCCAGTTCCAGACCGGATAGGCAGGGAAGATTGGACAGTTGTTCCACACAGATCTGAAGAAACCAAAAAATGCAAGTATAAACGCAAAAAAGAAATTAAAATTTGCACGACTGAGATAAGTTCGTAGAGATGTGATCTCTACGTTTTCACCCGCCATGTCTATTACCTGCCCTCAATCAACTGCTACAATATCGTCCTAAACTGCTGACATCAACTACAGCCGAAACTTGACAACAAGTCTCTGCCGGTCAGCGTAATAAGTTATAAGAAACTTAACTTATATAATCAAGAAAAGGTAAAGCTTAGCTTTAATTCATGTTTCAAGCACTGCAGTCCTGTTTTTTCTTCGACTATTCTTTGATTGTTCCACTTGATCCACGAGCACAGGAGTCTGACGATCCCAGTCTCCCCATCGTGCTTTTTCAAAGAAATTGACTGAAAAACAAAAAGGGAGGCAGAGAGAGGCGCAAGGAGCAAGCGGCGAAGTTTTCAGTTTAACTTAAAACTGAAGCATAAGCGACTTCTGAATCATATATATATAAAAGATTTTAAACACACTTACAAAAATTATAGAAATATAAATATAATTAATTGGAACAAGAAGCACCACAACTTTAAAGAAGTTCAAGAATCGTGAAAGCTCCAAAAAGTAAAAAGTGTGTTTTGTCTTGGGTAGAATCTGGAAAAGGCAAATCTTTGAAAAATCGATAAAACAACACAAAAATTTCTAAACTTATCTTTAGATGTGCAACCGTTCTTCACCACGTAGCTGATCAGATCCTCTCTTCACAGGATTACTTACCAAGAATATAGATGTGTCCAACATACACGACGGGGGGTCTGGGGGGCGGAGCCCGCCAGAAGTTGAAGAATTTTTTGAAATTACAGAATAATCCGTAATGGAAATGTTTAAAAAGATTTTATTTGGCGTCTGTTGCAGAACTTAGTAATTTTCGATATATATATATATATATATTATTGACACACATTATTCCGATATTTCAATGTTAGTTAAACTAATTAAAGTATTAAAAATTTATGAAATATTTAGGAATATCATTGAGAAGAAAGGTAGCAAACATTAAAACATACATTCGGTTTCGTAAACTTTGACAACTGGCGAACCTTAATAGCAGGATTATTGCAAATGAGCATGGGGGGGTCTGGGGGTCGGAGCCCCCCAGAAGTTGGAGATTTTTCGAAATTACGGATTAAATCCGTTGTGGAAATGTTTAAAAATATTATTTGGCAACTGTTACATCTATTCTAATTAAAGCTCCTAACGCTAATGCATTTTTGTGTTAATTGCATCTGTGAATTGTTGAATTTTGAATAAAGTCAGTATAAAGTCAATAGAGAAGCGTGTATGCTCCGTGCAGCGTTATTCAACTGCAAAACAGTGAAGCATTTGTAAATACTATTAACGTTAGTTACAATAAATTGATAGTGAATTGCTCGTACATGGGTCTTTTGTATTTGAAAATTTCAGAAAAAAATCTTGCATTATTTTAAGTTTCCATTTGTGTATTTTTTGCGAAAATCGTTTTTTTAGAAGAACCAAAAAATTTGGATATTCTGCTTCTGCTACAGTTACAAATTTTGTTAATTTCGGGGTTTTACTTTAGTACTAATCTTGATCCTGCCTGACCTGTTGAATGAGAACAATATAAATGTATAAATATATTATATAAATTTATATATAAATTTATTATATAAATGTATCTAAATGCACCTAGTAATCTCTATGTATTTATTGACGTGAAATTCATGAGTTCGAAAAGATCGGATATATATGGATGCAGGTGGACAACAACTTAACAAATAACATTGAGTAACATTGAGACATGACCTTGCACCTTGGCATTCCATGACAAAGTGGGAAACACCCACAGGTGGACAAGGGGGGGAAAGGGGGGGAATTCCCCCCCTCGGCGAAGTCGTCCACAAGGGGTAAGAAAATTGGCCACAAGGTGTAAGAAAAATGCCCAAAAAATAGGTTTTACGACTAAAATTTCCAAAAATTTTCCGGCTTCGCCGGAATTTTTCGCTTAAAATCACTATTTTTTGCGAAAAAAACGTCCGAAAATCGTGTTTTTGCTAAAAAATAGCTGTTTTTGTTAAAAAATGGCAAAAATCGCTTAAAAATCGCCTTTAAAAGTACTCCTAAGAAAAATCGCTCTCACAAGGGGTACCCAAATTTGCTTCCACAAGGGTCAGTGAAATTTGGCCTCCCGTTCAGGTATGGAAACACAGGGGGTCTGGGGGCGGAGCCCCCAGGACCCGAAGAAAGTTTTCGAAAAAACGGAAAAATTGGTACTGGAAACATTTAAAGTTGTTACTCTTACAAAAGTGAATTTTCTCCCGGAATAATGTTGCGTCTAGCTTGCGTCCCGCTAAAATTTCATTGCGTCCAGATAAGAAACTTTGCGTCCAGACGCACATCTGGACGCAAAAAAACCCTGTTCAGCAGCCTCTAGTATGCACCCATACAAAATTTCAAGTTATTGGTTAAAAAGCAAAAGTTATGGCTGGGGGGGAATTGCGCAAAAGACCCAAGAATTTTTCCCTTATTAAGATTTATCAAATGAAAGTAATGAATGAATTTTGGCGGATTACGCTAATCATATTCCATCTTTAAAGCATAATTAGTTGCTTCGATTATGAGCCAAACTCAACTTAGAAACTGTAATAAGCATTATTTCTTGGATTGGTGCAAAATTTCCCCCCGGAAAACTCACGCCGGTGTAATTTTTCCGGGGGGGGGGTAAATTCACACAAGTGTAGCTTTTCCGGGGGGGAGACTTTCAAGGGGGAGCAATCACACCGTGAGTGTCACCGCGACACGTGCGTCCTTATATAATGACATACCTGCTGCGCTGAGCCGCAGCAGGAAAAGTGATAGAAGCATTAAGCACTCTGCACTCAGCAGTAGCCGTTGGCATTGCGATACGTGATAGTGTCAAAAGTGCAAATAAAGAAATATCAGTAAAATAGTTTTTAGACGATGTTAGATAGGTGTAGTCATACATGAATTTCGGTAAAGTGCAACTTACTACCCAAACATATTGCATGAAAAGGGAAGTGAGTTCTTGAATAAGGAAAATATTGAAAGAATCAAGATAAAACAATAGCAGAAACAGAAACCGTAAAATACAAATTATAATCTGAGTTAAGTATTTTAGTATAAAAAATAGTCTAAACGCAGTGTAGAATTGGTGAGTATTCTGAAAACTGGGATTGACACTTGAATCACAATAAATGATTAATTAAAAGTGTGAATTCATTTAAGTACTCACAAATTAACTGAAGTAATGAATCTTTCGGCCCCAATCCCTTAGATTCATACTTCTGATAGTTTGCGAGTACACATTCATATCTAGGATCGGAACCGAAATTCGTCATCAGAGGGATCCAGTACAATTTAGATGTCCTTTCCAATAATTGAGATAATTTTAATTAAAGTAAGTACTGGTCGGGCCAAGCCTCCTCCTAAGCCAGGTTTCATTCGACTGCTAACTGCTAGTTTGCTTGAAGCAACTCAAGAAACAAGTCAGCCAGTTATGCAAGTTGATAAATAGAGAAAGAAGACGCTGCATCAAAAATCAAAAATCAAAAAGACTGATTCGGCCAAAACCAAACATTTTGATTTTGATTTTTCCTGCACCAGCCAAATATCGTAATTTTAATTTTTGATTTTTGATGCACCTACAATTTTCAATAATTTTGATTTTTGATTTTGAATCAAAAATCGAAAATCGCATCAGAATTATTTCTGATTTTTGATCATCAAAACAGCCCTACTCCTGTGCACCTAGCCAATAAACGTACATGCAAAATTTGAGCAAACTTGGTTGAAGCATTTATGAAAAAATAAATTTAAAACATTTCGCACTAGTCGCTTCTATTTTACGCATACATTATGCTTTTGATAAGTTTTCTAGTTTATTTCATAAAATTATAAACAAAAATCCAACACAAATGCATCAATAAAAACCCTGTGGAATTCATTCTCGAACGAAGTGTTTACTTTGCCATTCGCAATGGGTGGTCAACGTAATTTTGCCAAATATTCAACCGCTTGTAACTTTTGATAGAAACCACATACAGAAGAGATATGCACATAGTTGTAAAGCTATTTTTATGCTCTTTCACTAAACGTATTCTAAATTATTATACGGAGCTGTAATAAAATTTCGATTTTCTAAGCCATAATCGTAGCCACCCAATCACGTGTTCTCAGTTGCTGAAATTTCACCACGAAATTGCCCGGTAACCAAACTAGACCCACTTCAAATTTCGTCAAAACTTAACAATCTGTTCAAATTTTACATCAATAAACCCGATAAGCCACCTTAAGGGTGTCGTCATAAGAGTGCATCAGTTAGTTCGCAAGGCTTGCCGCTTACCAAACTGGATTTGAACCGTTGGCTGAACTATCTTATAGTTCAGACTTTACCCTGAGGGTACTGTTATGGACCGGCCCTGTCTAGACCGGCCGGTCAAATACAGGTCGGACGGCCAGCCGGTTTCAGTTTCCGCGGCTTATCGCCGTAACTCGCTACAATCTGCCTTGAAAACTGTCAAATACCTTATACTTTTGCCTGCACTTTGGATCCACGAAAAATTGGGCCGGTGAAACAACACTACAAGAAGTACTAACGCCTTCAACATCTGAACGGAACATGAGCAATGACATACCCAAATTCTCATTTTTGGCTGCTGTCTCCTCTACCCAAAAGTTAGAAAACATTGATCAAAGCAATCAGAGCAGTTAAATTCACCCTAAATCGTCACTCCTCAAAAGACTAATTACAGCTGTTCTAATTTCTGTAGCAGCACAGCAAAAATTAGCCGAAATAAATCTGCAAGTCAGCTTCAATAAATTAAGTCGATCGTCACGGCTGGAAGTAATAAGAATTAGCTCCCTAAGCCCTAAAGTCCTCTACAGTTCTACACTACAGCAGTACAAGTTCCAGTTGATTTAATTTATAGAATGTATAAATACAAATAAACAAAGGACTATACAGTGCACAGATAATCACATTATACCCAAATCGGAATCAGATATTATAATATAGATACAAACCGTGGCGGATATAAAACTTATAGACGTACTAATCTTAAACTTTGACTACATGCAGTTTTTTCCACGGCTTTCTTTGACACAGATCGGAATGTTGTTTGTTTGCTGCATTAGACATCACAATGTGATGATCATCACCCGAAGGTGCAAAGTGTTAACCAGGAAACTGGCCCCGTAAGGTTGGTCAAAAACAACTCAACCAAGTTGCCAGAAGGAGTCTCAAAGCCTGGTCGATGTCACGACGGATGACGTCTCCTCCTTTTTAAAAAGAACATGCTCCGTCGGCCTCGGCATTGCCATATCTGGCGGCTAGCCCGAGGAGCAGCACACAGCACGATTTTTGATGCAAAAAATAACGGCAAGACAGCCTTTGCACCAAAGTGAGACGACCTCAAAGTGTACTGTTCAATGTCTATATATAGCCTACATTCTACAGTCTACATATAGCCTAATACGGGTGGAAGCACAGCGATTGAGTTCGCACTGTCCTCCCGGTCCTTCCTCAGAATCAGCATGGCAGCCTCATCCTCCAGACCCCACAAGAACAGTTTGCATATAAGCAAAAAACGAGATTTAAAAGCTCAACGTCACAAGGGAAAATATGGGTTTTAGAAGTATAAACACAATTTGCAGTAATCAAAAATCACTAGTTGCTAAAACTAAGTATAAACAACGATTTTAACATAATATTAAGTAAATTATAAGATCCAAATAATTGTAAACGTAAATTACGTAAATAAATAGAAAACCAGTAAAGAGATAAGCACATTCAACAGCATATAAGGCACGGTGTAAAGTACCCACACACATTGATGTTTTAGCAATCTACAGAAATAAGTGGTGTAAAAACAGTTTCATAACAAGATCAGTACAAACTTTCATGCACATGAAAAAATCACAATAAAATTCAGGTCTTCAGTTAGGAAGGTGGAACCGTCTGGGGAGCATTATGGGAAATGCCAGAAGTCAGATAACCAGCCACACCAGCTCCACCTAAAAAGCATATGAAAACAAAAAGTATTTATCAAACAGAGCCCGGACCGGAGTATAACAAAGATAGATACACGTATGTATATATGGTATTCCTTGTGGTGGGGGGAAGTAAGACTCCCTGGTTCTGGAATTCCCTTCCTTGCAAACCATTTGCACTCCCACCGGTTTTAGACATTCCCACAATAAGTGAAATGCGCCAAGGAATCGCCAAATTTTCGGAATTTTTGATGAAATATTTGCAATGGATACTGGATAGGAACTAATTTATAGTATGGCAACTACAAATTTTCTCCACCACACTCCATCAATAGCGTTTTCAGTACATGTCTGATCAGAACTGCTTCTGCGCAGTTTAAAACAGGCCTCGACTCAAACTTTGCTAAAATTCAGTTAAACCAGTAGTTAAATTCTAACAACAATAGAGGAGTAAAGAGCAATTAAAACATTTGCATCAGGATATTATCTCCTTTTGCAGTAGCGGCTTACCAGTTAGATAGGCAGGTCCAGGAGTATTGGTTATAAACAAGTCGTGTCTTTGATCTTTGAACTGAGCCCAAATCTTTGAGTCACCCAAAATAGCACCAACCTAAAACAAATCATAATACACATGACCAAAAAAGTTAAATTACTCTGCACAATTCTGCAGCAGTCATACATTAAATACAGACATAACTCAAATCAAGTGGAAATTTGTAACCTGCAAAGAAGAAACAGAGAGAAGGATGGATATCAACCTTTTCTCCGTGCTCCAAATTTCTTTCCATTGCTTTGAGGGCATCGACAAGCTCGGCTTTGACTGAGGACGGATTTTCAACGTCAATCATGGCTGAGTCTAGGAGACTGAGCAGGAACTGAACAAACTTGGTGTTCAGCGCCTAGAAAAACATTTATCACTATCGATATTGTCATAACATAAAGCTGTTTCAGGCAGAAAGGTAAGTGGCTATCAAAATGTTAATGGAATTAATACAAAGAGACGATAAATAAAACAGCCATCAGAAATGCAAACTGGCACAACCATAATCCTACGCTGAATTACGTTGATAAGCGGCACAACAAATTACACGACGATTCTTCCAACACCCACAGAATTTAAGCACTTCCCAGGAAAGAATGTTCCATGTATTTAATTAAAAATAGCTAAAAATTTCATCTCAATCCATTCGACGAGAGATCACCTGAAGAACCAGCAAAGGCTGATCCTTATCGAAGAGAGATCGAACTGCTTTGGCCGCCGTCGGCAACAGATCTGGTCGCTGTTTCATGGCCAGTTCCAGACCGGATAGGCAGGGAAGATTGGACAGTTGTTCCACACAGATCTGAAAAAACCAAAAATGCAGACACAGAACGCAAAAATGGCTAGAAATTAAAATTTGCATGAGCGAGAGAAGTTCGTAGAGATGTGATCTAGGAATTTCTTGCAAACCTACGCAGATTTTATAAAGCAAAAAATTAAATATAAAAGTAAACAATCCTATTATACTGTAAACAAACCTGATTTTTGGTCAATTGATACATGATTATGATACCGGCCCGAGCCACGCCACCCGTTTTAGACTTGATTGCATCACAGAGGGAAGGCAGGTAACCTTGGGATGAGATCTGGAAAACAAGGAATAGAATTAGTAGTAAATCTGAAAGGTTAATTACGGAACGGAAAATAATCAAAATAAAAATATTAATCAAACAAAATAATACTGAATAGACCGTCTAGTTGCAGCCAATATAATTCAACTCAATCAACAAATGCGTGAAAAATTGCAGCCATTCGCATAATACAGACACAAAAATTCTTCTGAATTGACCTGTTCTGTGAGCGTAGGCTGATTTTCCAACAAGGCAGACAGGGCTGTAGAAAGCATTTCCAATCTTTCTTCCTACAGAAAACGCAACCAAATAAAAAATACTCAACATTCTTCTATTATTATACTTCTATTATCTACTCACAAATGTCCAAAACACAACAAACTTAAAAATAAACACGAAAAACAAACCAACAATTTAATTAAATAATTGCAGTCACCAAAAATAGCTATTTTCACATTCACACCACATAGTCCTCACCTGAGGATTTTCAGATCTCATTTGCATAATCACTTGCTCCGTCAGTTCCGTCAAAAACTGACGCGGATTTCGCAGTACCCAGGCAGGATTGGCGATGAAAAGGCGCAGAAAGACTCCGCCCACCACCACCTCACCCGACAGGGACAGATCTTCATAGATACAGCCGAAGTCTTCCGGAAGCTGAAATAGAAACAAAAAGTGAAACGAAAATTTCAATTTCAAATTCCATTTTACAGCATATGAAAAATATTAAATTTTCTGAATTCTCCAGACTTCTGCCGTGGATACTGTTGTAAACTGACATTCAGTTGACGCGTTTTCGTACTGTTGTATTATTGTCCACTGAGAAAAGAAGGAAAATTATCAACACCTCATACAATACTTCTGTTAAAATTAAAGCTTACCTTCCACACCGTATCAGGCTTCTTACATTGAAGTTTATACAGTCTAAATAATTAAAATAACAAACAGTAACGGTAACATTACTACAAGAGGTTTTTCTAACAGCAAAGTGTGTGTGTAAAAAAATTCCAGAATACAAACAATGTACGTAGTAGACTTTATCAAGTTCGTTCAAATCAAATAACTGTTCCCTAATAGCTTCACATTTGCCAAACATACGTACTTCACTTTCATATCTCTTACAACGGAGGCTACCCGATTCCGACAATCCTCATTCCAAATTAATTCCGGATTTTCTGTCGAACCTAAACAAACACGATAAGTTGAATTTTACACTGATTGATGGGACAGAAGAACATAGTGTTTACGCTGTCGTGACACAAAATTGCATAAAATGTTATTGTACATTTTACATGCTGGAGTAAACGATTTTCACACAGATCTTACCATTCTACTAAAACGATGTCATGATAGCTTCATAAAACCCCAAAGAAAAACACAAACCATCAAAAAGAGTAACAGCATGCTGTGCCGAATCTCGGACGGCGTCCACAAAAATTGGAGGCAAAAATTTCACCAAGAGGAGTCGACAACGGGGTCCGCTCAGACGATCCGACAGCAGGCGAGAGAGAAGACTGGCAGAGCCGATGCGAACATCGCCATCATCACTGTTACAGAAGACGTCAAGAATGTACAAAAGGCCACCTGCAAAGCAGCAAATTTAAAATCAGAAGTGTAGAAAATTTGTGCAGAATTTAAAGACAACAGTGCAGAAAGCGTAAAGTTTTAGCTATACTTATACTAAGCACTGAATACTGCGCTTAGCTAAGGGCGTTTTCGCGCGCGATTTAAAAGAGTAGTTAATAATTTTTAACTCTTTTAACCCTGTGCACGAACAGGATTGAGTTAATTTTAACTCTTTTAACCAGTTTAACTCGCTGCGCGAAAATGCGCTAACACTAAAAATAAGCTACGTAATCATATAGCTACGTAACCTGGGCTGAAAACCTTGTCTTATGTGCAACGTTTGGACAGGTTAAACTTACAATCTCTGGAAGAGCGTAGAATTGTGAAAGATTTAATTATGGTGTATAGAATTATCCATAACCTTATTGACCTGAGAATGGAAGACTTTTTCAGCTTAAACACTTACAGTGCTACTCGTGGGCATCCGTACAAATTGATATTAAAACGTTCCCGCCTAGATATTAGAAAAAATTATTTTTGTAATCGAGTTGTTCCAATTTGGAATTCTTTGAATTCCGATATAGTTTGTTCTGAATGCGTAAATGAATTTAAAAGAAAACTTAATAATATCTCTCTATCTCACTTTGTCAAGGGGCGGGGATTAGTAGCCGGGCAAACGGCCCACCCCGTTCCTTACCAACATTGAATAGTATATTACTTATTTTGTGTTGTTTATTGCTTTTTCGTACCTTACTTGCTAATTTCCTTTGCTGTTATTGCTCTTAAATGGCGTTGGTTGGTTAAATAAAATGAATGAATGAATGAATGAATGAATATTAACTCAACTACAATGTGCAGATTAACAACTCCCTCCCTCCTAAGACCAGTTAATCCACCCAGTTAATACGCTCCCCAACACTAGAACTTGGCCGACAGACATGCAATTTACCGGCATCTTTGAATGCGTTTGCTCGCTTGAAATATTATCATTCAGAATTTCCGATTTCCACAGAGAGCGTTAACTGTTTAAACTTTAGCTTCTGTCTTCCTAACAAAAATTGATGAGAAACGGACTTTTAGATATATACTTTTTGGAGTTCGAAATAAAGACTAAAGACAAAAGACTTAAGCTTAGGATGTAAGCTCATACTGAGCTAACAAACGCTAAACCGAAAAACAGTCTTTAGATTCGTCCGTGTTCTACGACCACGAAAACCCCTATATACAACTTTTGGATCTTTTGCGCTTTCCCCCCTTAGCCCTAACTTTTGATTTTTTTGACCATTAACTTTGGAATTTGGTGTTGGTGCATACTGGAGGCTGCTGAATTTAAAAATTTTAAAACTTAAAAATTTTTTAAAACTTGAAAATTTTAGTTTAATAAGCACGGACCAAGGGGAACCAAAAAATTTTTTGAAAAATATTTTGCTGAAAACTTGCATACAGGGGTTTTCTGGGGTGCTGAGCACGAATCTGAAGCCCGTTTTTCGATTCAGCTTTTCGTTAGCTCAATATAAGCAAAAGTTGTAAGCTTAACATGTAAGCTTATACTTTGCTAACGAAAAGCTGAACCGAGAAATGGATTTCAGATTCGTGCTCAGCACCCCAGAAAACCCCTGTATGCAAGTTTTCAGCAAAGTTTTTTTAAAAAACTTTTTTGGTTCCCCTTGGTCCCCCCTTACCAAACTAAAATTTAAAATTTTTTAAAAATTTAAAATTATTGACTTTTTGAATTCAGCAGCCTCCAATGTGCACCCACACCAAATTTCAAAGTTATTGGTAAAAAAATCAAAAGTTAGGGCTAAGGGGGGAAAGCGCAAAAGATCCAAAAGTTGTATATAGGGGTTTTCGTGGTCGTAGAACACGGACGAATCTAAAGACTGTTTTTCGATTTAGCGTTAGTTTTAGCGATTTAGCGTTTAAAAGATCCCAACTTTTCAGCAAAATCGAAGACAACAAAATTATCGGCTTCCCTTGGTTCCCCTTAGAAATCGAAAAAAATCGAAATATTTTGCGATATTTGAACTCAGCGATTCGAATTAAATTCAATTCAATTCGAAAACATACCCATACCAAATTTTAGCACATTTAGTTAAGTTTTATGGATTTGAGTGGTGGGGGATGGGTAATCGAAATAAGACCCCAAAACATTCCATTCTAATTTATCCGTTTTTCATGATGTTTTTAATTTACTATTGATTAGTCTTTTTAATTGTATAAAATTAAAAACGTGATGCAAACTGCAGACACATTCCTCGACAAAGCCTTTAAATTTTGGTTAGAAATTCCACCAAATGTCAAGTCATTTTTCAGTTACGTAAAGACATCCATCCATCCATTCATTCATTATATAGGTCTATTGAAAACACGTATATATGGAAAGCTGACAACATAAAATTTAGTGCAGAGACGAACATATGCGTAGAAAAGTCTTCAGTGTATTAGACAGAAAGAGGTTAGCCCAGCAGACTTGTGTATGTGTATGACAACATGAAACCTAACTCAGTGATGTTGCATTCCCACATAGCTGTTATATACGTTAGACAGCTCCTTATGGGTACTGGACTTGGTCTGAGTTACAATGGTTTAGTGTTGCTGTAGACTTCTTGTCTTCATCAATTATAATTCTGATCTTGATTGTTTCCTGTCGTTACATGTCTGATTGAATCATTAACCATTGTGCTATTATGGCCAAGTCTTTTTGTTATTCGCAGGTATGTCAGGGTAGAAATCATCCTCTCCTAATTTAACTCACCCAGGTATTATGCTTTGCTTACAATAGGGGCTAGTTTCATAAAAGTTCTCGAGTTATCAAGTTGCAAGTCACAAGCCTCGAGTGCGGATCTCAAGTGTTTCGTAAAGTTTTCCGCAAACTCGAGAAAGCTGACCCAGCTTGTAGGTGAGTTAAGTTCAGAACTTGCAACCCGAGAAATTGAGGACTCAAGACTTTGCAGGCTGTATGAGAAGGAGGATGCTCGTCCCCCTGTTCATTCACATTATGCGTGCTTTGCACGCATTATACGATCTTATTCCTATACCTACTGCAACTCTGCTGTAAATACGTATATTCGTATATAGTTAAAAACAGCAGGCTCCATCAATCAATCTAACTTTGTCTTAAAACTGAAAACTTATAAAAATAATTTTATTTAAACTTTTACCATTAAATTAAACTTGTAGAAAGGTTTCAAACAATGTATTAATAAACCGAATTAATTAATAAACCAATTAAATAATCAAACAAAACAAGCAGATAAACAAGAAGAATAAACAAGGAAAGTAAGGTAGTAGTGTGTGCAATCAATGGAAGGACAAGAGGCCCTTCAAAAACTCAATATTTGTCAAGTAGCTATGACTGCTTGGTGACTAAACAGCATTCATTACCTACTCGAGAACTCGAGATGCAGGTTCTCTGGTCAATTTTGACCAGAGAACTTGCAGGCTACTAGAGACTTGCAACTCGAGAACTCGAGATGCAGGTTCTCTGGTCAATTTTGACCAGAGAACTTGCAGGCTACTAGAGACTTGCAACTCGAGAACTCGAGATGCAGGTTCTCTGGTCAATTTTGACCAGAGAACTTGCAGGCTACTAGAGACTTGCAACTCGAGAACTCGAGATGCAGGTTCTCTGGTCAATTTTGACCAGAGAACTTGCAGGCTACTAGAGACTTGCAACTCGAGAACTCGAGATGCAGGTTCTCTGGTCAATTTTGACCAGAGAACTTGCAGGCTACTAGAGACTTGCAACTCGAGAACTCGAGATGCAGGTTCTCTGGTCAATTTTGACCAGAGAACTTGCAGGCTACTAGAGACTTGCAACTCGAGAACTCGAGATGCAGGTTCTCTGGTCAATTTTGACCAGAGAACTTGCAGGCTACTAGAGACTTGCAACTCGAGAACTCGAGATGCAGGTTCTCTGGTCAATTTTGACCAGAGAACTTGCAGGCTACTAGAGACTTGCAACTCGAGAACTCGAGATGCAGGTTCTCTGGTCAATTTTGACCAGAGAACTTGCAGGCTACTAGAGACTTGCAACTCGAGAACTCGAGATGCAGGTTCTCTGGTCAATTTTGACCAGAGAACTTGCAGGCTACTAGAGACTTGCAACTCGAGAACTCGAGATGCAGGTTCTCTGGTCAATTTTGACCAGAGAACTTGCAGGCTACTAGAGACTTGCAACTCGAGAACTCGAGATGCAGGTTCTCTGGTCAATTTTGACCAGAGAACTTGCAGGCTACTAGAGACTTGCAACTCGAGAACTCGAGATGCAGGTTCTCTGGTCAATTTTGACCAGAGAACTTGCAGGCTACTAGAGACTTGCAACTCGAGAACTCGAGATGCAGGTTCTCTGGTCAATTTTGACCAGAGAACTTGCAGGCTACTAGAGACTTGCAACTCGAGAACTCGAGATGCAGGTTCTCTGGTCAATTTTGACCAGAGAACTTGCAGGCTACTAGAGACTTGCAACTCGAGAACTCGAGATGCAGGTTCTCTGGTCAATTTTGACCAGAGAACTTGCAGGCTACTAGAGACTTGCAACTCGAGAACTCGAGATGCAGGTTCTCTGGTCAATTTTGACCAGAGAACTTGCAGGCTACTAAAGACTTGCAACTCGAGAACTCGAGATGCAGGTTCTCTGGTCAATTTTGACCAGAGAACTTGCAGGCTACTAGAGACTTGCAACTCGAGAACTCGAGATGCAGGTTCTCTGGTCAATTTTGACCAGAGAACTTGCAGGCTACTAGAGACTTGCAACTCGAGAACTCGAGAACTTTTATGAAACTGGCCCCAGGACTATAAAGCTCGGCGGAAATAATAAATTTGAAAAAATTTCAGATTACAAAATTACTCAGTTTTATTTCCAAAAAATTCACTACAGCTTTCCCTGTCCTATTTCTCACATCAGTCTGAAAAGCCCTTAAAAGTACACTGTACGACGTAATTCCTCGAAGCCTAGGAATTACTGAAACTTTAAAGCAAGATTTTATACAGCGGCAATCTTCACAGAACAATCTTGAAAATAATTACTAAACAAAAGGTGAATGTAATCAATCAAATATTTACCATAAGTTAAGGCATCTTTAACCATTTTACCATTGGACATTTGACTGCTTAGAGTGGATAAAATTAAAGCAAGACCTAAACAAATAAAGACTTAGCTGACTTTTGGGTACAACATTTCAATTAACAATATAATATGAACAACTATCCACAAAGTACACAAATTAAATAAATTACTAAACAGAAGATAGGCTAAGAAATAAGTACAGGATAAAAACAGGATAAAAACAGGAGTGACGGCACATACGTTCCAGGTTTTCAATCGAAATTGTCATCAGGCAACAGAAAATGCCAAAAATTGAAAAAGTTTCACAGATAGGAGGTATGATCTAGGAATTTATGTTTCCTGTATATTATTTGTAAGCAGGGTTTTTTTCAAAATCGGACCTGTGTAAATCTTGTGTAAATTTAAATTTCACTGTGTATTTTTGTTTGAAGCTGTGTAAAATTTAAAAGTGTCGTTTTTCAACTGTAATATAAAATAAAATACATTTAGACGTTATTTTCTTGCTACAATGTTATTTTCGGATCATTCAAGCCAAAGTTATGCCAACTGCACTTGTGTAAAATTTCGAAAGAAGCCACGCGGGGGGTCTGGGGGGCGGAGCCCCCCAGAAGTTGAGAAAATTTTGTAAATTGCAATAGAATTCATAATGGAAATGTTTAAAAAGATTAATTCATTAAATGTTAAAAATAAGATTGGACATATTCAAATTTCTGAAAAACACTTCGCCTACTGAAACGATTTCTTTATTTTTCCAACTTTTTGGAATAATTTTTTCACAAACTTGGTCACGTACTAAGGTCCGATGCTTTAACTGCTACTGGGGACGGCTCCATATAGTACAGACATACCAATTATACAACGGAGGGGGGTCTGGGGGGCGGGCCCCCCCAGAAGTTGAGAAATTTTCTTAAATTAACGGCAGAAACGGCATTGAAAAGTTGTATTCCTTTAGCTTTCGTATTGAATATTTCTTGGGTTGTATGGCAACTATTTTTAGGATCTGACTGCTTTTATTATTATATATACAAGAGATAAACAAGAAATCATATTGAATAATACTAGCTTCAGAAAACATATGTATAGTTAAATACGAATAAATACTAGCTATTTACGAATATTCGCACGCAGTACGAAAATAAATTATACGCAACTGTATAAGTAGAAGCATTAAGACTTAGGAGAATAAAACACCCATAACCATGTTGATGCAGAAATGCAGAAAACCATTCTAAACCATTGGAAACAGGCGGGGGTCTGGGGGCGGCAGCCCCCAGTTAAAAGCTAGAGCTTTTTTAAAACTTAAAGACTTGAAAACTATTTTTTCAGAGCACTTTTAGTAAAAATTTTCGAAAATTTGGCTGTGTATTTTGTTGTGTAAATTAGTTTTTCACTGTGTAAATTAATTTTTTTTGTGTAAATACACAGTATTTTACACAAAAAAACCCTGTTTGTAAGCCATGCACGGGACGGTCTAAACCTAAGTCTTGCCGACTGCGACTATGCTATAATGAGTGCAAATACCTCACATCATAATTAGTTATACAATTTATGGAAAGAGTAGCGTTACTAATGAAGCATGGAACAGGTTAAATGTCTCTACTAGTGTGGTAAAAAAATAAAGTAAGCATGTTTAAAATAAATCGTATGGACTAGGGATCCAATCTAAATCTAATTTTGAATTGAGAGCATTGAAAATCCCAAAATTTCAACAAATAAACGCAGAGGGAATGGTTTTTTGCAAAACTTAGGACCTGGACCTGCTATAAATACAACTAAGTCTTCTTTTAAAAAAACATTCAAAATTCAAAAAATTCTTTCTAAAAATATTAAACATAAGAGATGCACCGGGGCCGGGGCCGGGACCTCATCGTGGACCCGGCCAAGGCCGGGGCCTAGAAATTGGGGGTCCAAATCAAAAATTTTCAAAAATTTTCTTGAAAATTTAAGTTTTGCAATAATTTTTGCTATACAAACGTTACTATCGTTGTTTCCTTTCATATCAGCGGGAAAACGACTTTCGAAAATTCAAAATTTTGGTCAAAAGATGTAAAAAATTTACAAAATTTTCCTAATTTTTGGCCCCGGTCGGTACCGGGGCCTGACTACCGGGGCCGGGGCCAGGCCCCGGTGCATTCCTATAATATAACCGAAAAGAAAGTGTGCAGAAATCCTATTCCAGCACTTCCAGTTTTCTGTATGTTTGTATGTCACAACAAACAAGGGTTAGTCACAACAAACAACCTACTGGTAGGCAAGGCTTCCATCAACAGGAACAGGTGCGTTACCACACCGGCCGAAGCCATATCACTGACACACTCCTGATTGGCTGAGGCCAGAGAGATCACCTCCAGCGCTCGCAGTTGAACGGGCGGATAGGGGAGATCCAGTAGGCCAAAGAGGAGTCGGAACTGTCCAATGCCCTGCAGTTCCAGACCTAAAACAGTACGCAAATAGATTTTGTTTAGAAACGTTTCTTCGCAAGGAAACCTATTAACTGAAATCTCATAGGCATAGGGTATAATAATGATACAAGCCAAAAATTCTGCTGGCTTTGTTTGTTTATCAATTGCTCGCAAGACTACGGCCTATGCTTGTCTGCCGTCTGGCAAGAGCCTACACTGTCCAAGCGTTCCTCCTGTAGTTAGGAAGTATCTTGGTCAGTTCAGGTAATACCTCAAAAAATCTTCAGAATTTTAAGAAGGTGTTGGATGGGTGTAGTCATACAAGAGTTTCGGTAAAGTTCATAACCCGAACCGATAATCCTATTTTCAACTCCGCCCTGTAAGTATAGAAAATGAAGCACTGGACTGAAATTGCAATAAATTCTGCAAATTGAACTGCGAAATTTACAGCTTCTACGCAATTCTGGAAAATAAAGGAATAAAGAAGCTTTTGCAACGTCAGTAGTTGGTGTCTGATCATTGGACTTTTTTTGAAGGATACTTTAGAAAAAGAAGGATTAAGGGGCTTTCTAAACCTCCATTTTTGTTCAACTAGACAAAATCAGAACACCGACAGCACAGTACACACAATAACTGGACAAGACAATGCAAAAACACAGGGCAAGCTGCAAACTCACGTACTTTCAACTGAATAAAGCATGAATTAATAGTAAATAGGCAGGTAGATACAGTTAAGAAAAGAAAATTACAAAGAATCTCACAAAATGGGACAATAAAAAATCGATCCAGTTTAATCATAAATGGTTTCGCCACCGAAAATGAGAAAACAAAAAACTCACACCAAGTTGGATATTGAGTTAGAGCTTCAAATAACTATTATCTAAGCAAAGACAGTCTTTACTTGAACCCTTAAGATTAACATCTAATTAATATCCCCTTTTTAGCGCTACCTGGATTAGCCTTGAACACGTTTCGCAAAGCTTCCAGGGCACAGGCCAAATGGTGTAACCTTTGTTGCATGGCAGCTTCGGGAGTGGGGGGCTCGGTGGGGGACTTGGCCGTCTTGGAATGGGGAGGGTGACCGTTGCTAAGCTCGCCGTTGACCTTTGACCCAACAGGGACGATAGGAGAGGGAGGGGGCTGACTAGTAGTTTGACTGTGACCCTGCAGGTGGTCGGGGGACGTGAAATAGGCCGACACGGAGACACCTGTGACCGCCAAATAATCAAACAGATCCATACAGAAACCTTTGGGATTCTGAAAAAAAGAAAAAGAAAAAAGGAGCAAATCAACGACAAAAATAAAGATATTAATGAAAATGCATTGGCAGCAAAAAATCAACCCTGATTGTATACAAGCAGTAGTTTTGATCCTATCCAATAACAAACCTTCAGCAGTTCGACAACGTAGCGATACTTAGCAGGTGCTACAATATTAATTTAAATTCGTTAATTTCAATTGCAAACAAAGACACAATCTTACGTACTTCAATTACGAAAGTAGGCTGTTCATTGTATATCCTGATAAAGATATCGCCAATAATCAGTTCATCTTTCAGGGCAGAAAAGGAAAACTCAGCTCCAAACAAATCGCTCTAAACAAAATATAAACACAACTGAAAGGATTCAGCTCTAAAACTCTGCGAAAAGATTTATGCTAAAAAAAGACCATGGCAATATAAATTAACTTTTTACTTATTATGCAATAATGTGACCAGAAGCATTTAAACTTCCAAATCGTTTCATAAAACTTACTTTTGACCGATACTCAAAAGCTACGAATACTATAAAATCGTCCTTCCTCAGAAAGATGAACAAAGAAGGAAGATCTACCTCCTTCCCCTCTTCAAATAGCAACAAATTCATTCCTTCATTCATGCATATTTTTCCATCTTTATGAAAAGAGACGATATTTTAATTTCAGTTTTCACGTACTGTACTAGAGCCCGATGTACGATGAGTTTCCACGAATTCCAACAGTTCCACTCTACTTCCATTATCCCACAGGAAATAGGGCGTCTCATGATTACCATTCAACGTTTTCAATACCTAAAACATAAACACTGGTTGAGGTTGTAAGGTATAAGTATAACAAAAAATGCAAAACTAGGAAAATACGTCTGTGGCTTTTCTTATCTAATTAGAAGGCTTGCTTACACGTCTCAATCAGTCACAGGGAAAATGCCGTGTCCTGTTTTCTCCAATTGAAACTGCGAAGCTAGCAACAGTACGAAGAGTGTGACAGCCGAGAAGCTCTATTTTGCGCTTTGCAGTTCTCCACGTTGAAAGTGGACCGCAAACCGGTACCAACTGGCGTCCCAAAAATCAACATCTAGTACGCGTTTCTGTACGCTCACTCACCGTTTGTATTTACGTGTAAACAATCGAAAACATAAAGAAAGTGAGTGTAAAATGTGTGTTTGTTTCGAGCTTTAGAGCACAAAGAGAACAGAAGAATTTATTTGAACCTGAAACAGTACTTTCGACATTACGAAATCCGCTAAATCGAAAACGACCAATCATCTCCACTGTTAACTTTACCAATAGCATACTCACAAAGTCAGGCGGACTAGTCTGGAGTAGTTTCAGGATGTAGGGCAAAAGCATAGCTCGTAGGGCGTTTTGAACTCCATCATGCTCGGGACAGCCTTCCCGGAATCCCGCCAAGGCAGCGCAGGCTTCACAGCAGGCTCGGGCCAGGCGATTTTGAAGCTCCTAAAATGAGTGTAAAACACAAGCTAAGCATACACCCAAATAAGACAATGTTTTACAAGAGGTGAAGCATTTTATCATCAAACATTTTAATTAAAAACTAGGTTTAGATGAGTTGGATCAGGGGATTTTAGTGCTAGTAAGATTAAATCAAACAGTCGAACATAGAAAAACGAAACAGTGTACAGAACACGTAATCGTTACGCAGGCCTGTACCCAAACTTTTCAAGGGATGAGAGGGTCCAAAGTCCAATGCAAGGGGGTTCTGTGGCCTCCAAAAAGTCGAAACTGTTTTGCATGTTCACCTTGAAAACTTACATTGGAAGTTTAATTCCTTCAAATACTTGATTATCGCGCCGTAAATGTTTTAAAAATTTCCAGGTTTTACTATAAAATTAGCTAAAAGTTTTCCTTTTGTCTTGCCAAAAGGACTGGACCCCTGTAACACCCCACCCCTCGGGTACGGTTATTATGTATACTTGCTGATTTGACTGAGCCGATTTCTCCACGCCTCCCTCGTCCAGCGTATAGTCATACTGGAATAGATTGGGCAAAAGGCACCACAGGATACCCGACTGGAAGAGTTGAGTCTGAAGGAGGGTATCAACGCTGAGCGCAGCAGCGCAGTCCGCTGCAGCCACAGACAGGCTAACCAAATGCTGAAAAAAGAAATGAAAAAAACTAGCAAAAAACAAAATAAATAAATCTTAGAAATAACATTAATCACACAAATAAATTTTTACGATGCGGTTACGACCTATAATTATGCCTTAGAGGAAAACTAAATAGATTATCTTTTATAACTTATTACAGGCAATTCTAGACATCTCTGACTTATTTATACCAAGAGTACATAATACATAAGAGTATGACAGCAGGCATACTCTATGTATTATCAGCTTGACACATCCTCTGCACGCTAACGGCTGACCCCCCCGCAAATTGGACCCCAGTGACCCCCCCCCGCAAATTGGTACCCAGTCGAAACGGGGGTACGCTCACTCGCTCTATGCTTGTGTGTTAAAGCTCGAAAACACAAGCAGTACGTGCGCGAATTTTGTGTCTGCTTCGAGCTTTAGCACACAAGTATAGCGCGCGAATTCTTTTGAAGTGAAGGGTCTAATTTGCGGGGGGGGGGTCAGCCGTTAGCGTGCAGAGGATGTGTCAAGCTGATAATACATAGAGTATGCCTGCTGTCATACTCTTATGTATTATGTACTCTTGTTTATACTGAGGGGAGGTGGGGAGGAATTGACAACTCTCCCCACCCCTCCATTCGAACCTCCATTCGAGGAGCCCCACCACTATGAAAAGCCTCCCATAAATTAATTGCGATTCACTATAACGCAAAAATTTCCCAAGTTTTACCATTTGTCGCTAAATTTTTATCACAAATTTTCAAGCAATTTAACGGCTTCCCCGGATTCTTAAGGAATTTTGTATTATTTAGCTTGAATCACCTAAAGTTAGCCATTTTAGCACTTTACACAAAACGTCCAAAGAAATTACAACGACAGTGTCCCCATTTTAAGTGAGCCCCCATTCGATGGATCCTCCACGAAGCCACATCCCTCAAACACAAAATTTCCTTAAACTACTACCTAGGTGTAAAGACAGCATTGAGCATCTTCAATATACCTTAAAGTACAGGACCCGTACAATATCCTTAAAAATGCCAGGGAGGTCGGCCAGCTTCTCTCGACAGGCCTGAAACTGGGCAGCCACTTCGTAACAGTGACACACGTTCTGACAGACCATAACGGCGAGGTCGGCAGGCTTGGAGCTCTGAGCCAGAACGGAGACACAGCGACTGAAGGCGTCTTGGAGCGCCTAAAATGGCGAATTATGCGTATAGTAGTAAGCTTTCTATTAACTGTACTTACTATCTCTTGAACGGGATCGAACTAAATTGAACGCAGATTAACCTCACCTATATCAGTCTGGCAGAGTGGTCAGCACATGATTGCACGTAACCGGTATGAGTGTGTATATATATGTTCTGCAATGCACGAAACCTGTCAGTTAGCACGTATAATTAGTTTTTCAGATAGACATTACGATTGTACGTTTTCCAGTGATTGATTCTACAACCTTTTAAACTGTATTCGAAAAGCGGTGTACTTAGTTTTTTAGATAATGGTAGGCAAATCAGTTACTAACTTCTCTGTAGTTACGTACGTTGACCAACAGGTAACTACTCCACATTAGTAACAACAGAGCTATATAATATTTAGTGAACATCATAAACAGGGATACATACCACGCATCCTATTTTGCTTGGTAAAGTAAACATATTCTACTGTTAAGTTAATATTCCAGCAGAAGTTGAGAACGAAAAAACAAAAACCTAACAGTAATCAGTTCAATAAATCAAGTGAAATTTTCCAAACCTCAAGCCCGCCTTCACGTCTCAACTGTTCAGCGTTCAGAGGGGAGCAGTTGACTGTATGATAGCACAGTTCCGCAGCAGCAGCCAACAACGGCGCTCCTTTAGAGAACAGGAAGTCGTCCTCAGTTTCCAGTCGGATGGTTTTGATCAGCTGAGTGTAACCGGCATACTTGTAGGGAGCCAATTCTGCAAACAAAAAACATTAAAAACATCAACTTAAAAACAAAAAACATAAAAACCAATAAAATTTTAGCAGGATACAACAATATCTAATCAAAACTAGCAAGACATAACTTACAGAACAGCCCATCTAATGGCTTCTTTTCAAACAACTTTTATAGGAGGTGCTTCATCGATGGAAGGCGGATTTCATGGGAAATTTCAGCACAAAATCCTCAATACTAGCATTTCTTGTTCAGCTCACGCAAAAATACAAATTCTCCACATTATTCTCTCCTTGGCAGAGATGCACATGCCTGTTTACTTTAACTTTACATTAATCACAATAGCCTGTTTAATCCTCAACAGAAAACATCAAATCTTTATGACAATTTAATAATCAAACAAACCTTCCTTATGCCTGCAGTAGACAATGGATTGGGCTTTGATGCACAGTTGAATACGTTCCGGATCCGGACCCGAGGATAGTTTAGAGGCACGACTGCACAGAAACTCATAGGCCCTGTTGATCTTTTCAAACGTTTCCTAAAAAACGAAATTTAATTGACGACGAAAGAAAAAATAAAAGATTAGAAATTTGAAGCACCAACCTTAAATAGCACAGCTTACGACGAGTCAGATAGAATTGAAGGATGTAACAAAAAATTAACCAAAAAGGCATACTCGGCCTTCCGGATTTTTGTCCGGATGATATTTGTGTGCCAGTTTGAAGTAGGATTTTCGTATAATTCCTTCATCGTTTCTAAAAATGAACGAAGGAAAACTACTGGTAACTGGCAAAAAGTAGATAGAAAAAGTCACTCAATTGCATTCAAAAGCAAGATACATACCTGGGTTTTCTCTAGCCCAAAAAAGGGGGGGGGAGTGGGGGGGGAGGGATCCTCCCCCCCCCCCCACATGTGGGGGGGAAGACCAAAAGAGGGGGGCGATAAAATGGGCTAAAAATGCGGTAAAAATTGCGTGTTTTCTACGTATACTGCTACATCTAAGCTAAAAAGTGCTCAAAAATCCAGATTTAGTACCAAAATAGACGATTTGTAACCAAAAAATTCCGGCGAAGTCGGAAAATTTTTGAAAATTTTGACCAAAAATCCAAAAAATTTGGCATTTTCTGGGCACCTTATAATGAGTGGGGGGGGAAGCCCAAAAAAGTGGGGGGGGGGGAACGAGTGGGGGGGAAGGGGTCGAGTGGGGGGGAACCCAAAAAGTGGGGGGTCCCCCCCCCCCCCCCACTAAAGAAAACCCAGCATACAAGTAACAGTTTATTACAGGAAATAAGCGAGCGTAATAAAGTTCAATTTTTAAATTTAAGAGTTCGAAACCCACAGTAGAACTGTTTTTATAACACATAAAGAATAAAAACGTCGCAAACACATAAACAAAGAAGGGATACTTCAACAAAGGTTTTACTGAAGACAAGGAAAATAATATTCTCCAAACAGAGTCAACAGTCTATATCTACTACTTACAGATAATCTTGTAGGGACATGCCCAAAATTTCGCAAGCATCTTCAGCGGACATCTCGGGATCCTTTTTGTTGACCTCTTCATGCCAGGCGTAGAGACAGGCCTTCAGAAATTCTACCTGAAGCAAAGAAATCAACAAAATTTAAAAAACTACCAAGAAAACAAATATCAACACGAAATAGTGGCTGGATTGCGAACCGACAAAAAACAAAAATTAGAATTAACACAATCCCACGACGGTCAAATTTTCAAACTTAAAATTGCCCGCTCCTACCGGCTCACGAATGGGCCAATCAGGGAATTTGACCGTATCACAGAGATGACTGAGATAGTACATATGACAGAATAGTTCCGTCTCCAGGGAAGGATAGACCAGTTCAGGGACCGGGCAGAACTGGTACGTGGCTCGCACATTGCTGAACAGACGACAGGAGAAGTCGGCCACATGAGCAGCCAACTTTTCGATCATTTGACGTCTAAAATGAAAGTTAAAATTGAAATGTAAAAGTTTGAAATCTTACTCTGCTTATTAATCCAATCATCATTCCAAAAATACAAAAACACAAATTTACATGTTTGAAATGTAGGACAATTGGAAAATTTCGATCAGTATGAAGAAAGACAAAAATGTCAAAAGCTCATTTCGAAATGTCGAAAGAAAATAGCTGATTTTACTGACCGCATTTCAGCGTTCCAGATGACCTCCGGGTTATCAAACTCTCCCAGAAACACCTGTGCATATTTATCAGCACCATAGTTTTCCAGGTAAAAGATGACAGCTTCCGGCAGTATGGGACTAAGCACAGACTGCTGCACCAAAGTAGATTTTGGCTGAAAAAAAAGGAATTATTAATAACGACGTGAGGGTTTTTGTCCACAAGCAGGATGTCCTGGCTAAGGGATGCAGTAAAATTAGTACTAAATGGTTAATAAATACTAATAAAGAAAATTAATTAAAATTAAATCGTACTTCAACTAATACAATTTAAGCAAAAATTTAGAGAATAAATACCTACCAAGCTTGATCTAAAGGATTGCTTCAGATGGGTGTAATGAAGAAAATTGGCCACAGGCAGTATGTTTGATCCCACATACATCAGAATGAAGAAATAGACACCGGATAAGTAGAGTCGAGATAGTACTGGATTATCCTAAAAGAAATCATACAGAATGTTATAAAAACAACTTTCAACAAAAAAATTTAAAAACACTTATTTCTGTCAAACAATTCAAACATCATACAAAATAAATGTAAGTTATACAGTACACAGAAAACACCAACTCTACCTGTACAATAATATACAGTAGAGTGGCAGTCTTTTCAACCAGGACAGGGTCAAAGGTCAACAGCAGTTGAGCTACATGCGGGAAAAATGTGGGATCGGTTAGCACTCGTTTGGCCTTTGGCACTGGTCTAATGACACAGCCATCGCTATCCCTAAAACAACACAAAAAATCTCAACATAAAATTTCCAAAAATAAACAGCTAAAAAATCTAATTTCTATACAAACTAAACAAAAATATGCCCACACAAATATATCTTTCGATACCAGAAATCATTAAGTTATTAACAGCCAAAAAATAAGACTCACATTTCAGATAAATTTGGCGTTTTGATCTTACCAACAAAGCAAATCCAAAGCTATACCACATAAGCTGCTTATGCCATGCTGTGAATGGTTTCTGAGTTTCTGAGTGAATCGTTTCTGGTTTTTTGAATTTGAGTGTAAATTTTAAATTGCAATTCAATTCAATTTAATGAAAGCAATAGATAAACGGTTATTTACGACAATTAAGATTATTTTAAATGTTCATTTAAGGTGGTGATTCCCTTTGGTCACATAAAGTTTGCAGCATTATTACTCATTCATTACTTAGAGTTAAGAAACCATTTTTATATCAAAATGTAGCTTGACATTTTTTCTTTTTAATGCATGCCACGAAACTAATGTTGCGTTTCTAAAATATTTTTAACACATTTTAGAAGAAGTATAATTTTCCAGAATTTTTGCAGACTCAAGTAAATTTTTTCGCGAGACATCGGTTATATCATTCGATACCTCCATCAAATAGCTGGGGACGATTTTTTATTTATTGTGAAATCGCTTTTCGTTATGGAGAAATAAGCTGAAATGTGTGCGTAACCTGTATTTTGCCTACTTTTCCAAGTTTGTCAAGCGATTACTTTTGCTAGAAAGCAGTAATCGGGGCAACTAAAAAATAGTCCCTGGGTATATTTGTGCAGAACACGTTTATTCAGTAGCAGCCCCCCAGCTCGCATTGTGAATGCTCCACAATCTTTGGAAAAAAATGGTCGTGTTTTTGCAAAAACTACATTTCTTATGATAGCAGCCTACAGGATAGTAGTTGGAAGACGATCATGCGTCGGATTATTTGTCCCTGTGAGACCTTCAGATCGACGCCCTTAGTTTGATTTTACGGCTTGCGTAGTTCAAGAAATGTTGGATTATTTGATTTCTGCGAAAATGACTAGTTTTCGACGCCAAAACAAGAAAATCGGCTATATCTCACGGTAGAGAAAAGCTAGAAACTTGCTTTAAAAAGCAAAAATGTGAAGCTCAACGAGATCTTTCGAATGAATATGGTCATAGCTGCATAGCCGCTGCCAAACGTTCAGAAATTGGGAAAAACCACTCTGACCGGAAATCTCGAATTTTTGAATCGGGATTGCGCGGAGGGTGTTAGAACGCCCAAAGAACTTATTTCGGAAAGTTTCATCAAATTTCATCTTGATTTACGCCGCCAAATAACAATATGTGCCCAAAAGGAATCACCACCTTAAGCGAGCCTTAAGGTGCTGGTTCGGGTTCGTGTATTTTTGAACTTTAAAAGCGCAATTCTTGTTGAAATTTATTCAAATTTGCTACAATTACATTATTTAGCCTGTAAAACATGTTAGAAAAGTCGCGGCTTGAAAATTTGAGTTTTTGAAAAATTTGCTTTAATCCGCCATAGCTTGCACTGTGGCCACCCTATATGGATGAACTTATAATCATTCGAATCCTCTCACCAAGACCTACAACTTTGCTCTTGAGCATATTCTTCGATTCCTTAAGGTTTAAGAGATAACAGCGAAAATTGATTTTCGAGGTCCAAAACCGGCCATTTTTCGAAAAATCAAATATTGCAAGATTTCGACAGCTTCAACGGCGCTGGTCCGAAGGTCAAGTATTGTCCGTATTCGTAGTCCTAAGGGACATGCTAAGTCCCAAGAAGAGCTCTCTGCGGCTTCTCTGAATACGTACAGCAGCGAAAATGTGAAATTTTGAAAATCGCAACCAGTTTGCTTTGAACACGGATTTCTCTCAACTCATGCAAGCAATTCGAAAACGGCCTTACACCCGCATTTTTGAGACAATTGCCGAG
Source organism: Trissonchulus latispiculum (assembly GCA_030248195.1). Taxonomy (NCBI): domain Eukaryota; kingdom Metazoa; phylum Nematoda; class Enoplea; order Enoplida; family Ironidae; genus Trissonchulus; species Trissonchulus latispiculum. The sequence goes on from JASAND010016733.1 coordinate 27,200, forward strand.
GGCTATTTTTCATGGTTTTTCGTTTTGTCTTTCAGTTCGAGAGAAATAGGCGTCCAAACTTGAAAATTTTGACGAAAATCGGACAAAATTTACGTTTTTATCAAAATCTTGAGCTTCTTTACTCGCTAAACAATTTCAGAAAAAATAGCCCTCGGGAAGACATTTCTTTTGAAGCCTTAACTGGTCGCTTTTCGCTAGCTTTCCCACACTTCGAGAAATCCATGTTCAAAAATTGTTTTCATGTTATTGCAAGTTGTTGTTCAAATTTCATGTTGTTCAAGTCGAAGAGTTGCAATGAGACTGTTATGATGTACCTAGTTGTAACAAGCACATTCTAAGCTTTAAAATGATATATAGAAATTATCGTTGAACTCCAAAAATTGAGCGAATTACAGTCTTTCAAAGTTTGCTGCAAATACCGTCTTTCAAAGTTTGCTGCAAATACCCGAACCAGCACCTTAAAAGAGGTAAAAGTGTGAGCTTCAACAACATTTTACTAATTATTAATTAAAATTGACGAAAATTATTATAAAATTAAATATATTTAATCCCGACACCTGCTAGGGGTATATTCACAGATCTTAATGAACATGTTCACAATGAGCACAGCCAGCTGGGAAGGATTGAGCACAGGTGTTCCGGTGGCGGTCAGGGTCCATCGCAGCTGGGTTATGGACTGGAGTGGTCGCCACCCGTCCAGACCCTGACACCAGCACCGGGTTTTGTCCTGAATCGTGCCACTGGCATAGAGATCTTTCATCTGAAATCAAAGAACCTATGACAATAAACTGCCAGTGTATTTGACTGACTGCATATATTTATTATTTTATTCTTCTAGTTCGGCATAGAATTTTGCAGCGAAACTTTACGAATACATACTCGCGAAAATCTAGAGTCTAAAATGATCCAAAGCCTTTATACAGCAACAATCTTTTCATCTCAATATTCAAACTGGACGTGAAAATATGATCTTATTCCCAAGTATAGGCAGAAAATTAGTAAGCTAAAGCTTAGCAAAATAAGCACATTATACAGAAAGAGCAAACACCAATTTCAGAAAAGGTCAAATTTCAGAGACCTGTTACAGAAAAAGTAAATATTTTGAAACTAAGCAAAATTGTCTGTTAAAATTTGTACAACCAACATAGTTTGCAGTAATGTCAGTTAGCTTACAGGTTAGGGGTTCATGTTTACTATTGCGAGAGCTTGATAGCATGCTTCACCTCATAGAGTCTAATTTGCTGATTTTTCTGCAACTTTTGTCCGTGGCATTTGGCAGTATTGATATTCAGGTTACCAGCGGTGGTAAGGTAAGAAGATGTTAAAAACTTTTAAGCATGACATGGCTAGAACAAGCCTTAATTGTAAAACGTATCAAACAGTTAGTTGATGTTAACAAGTTAGAGGTTTCAATAACTAATCAAGTTCTAACTCTTAGAAAATTTAGAAAAAGAAAGCTTTCCATTTTCAAAAATTCGCTCAGAGAATTAAAAATACAGTACGTATATAAACCAATAATAGTAAAATCTATGTGTTATAGTAACGACACGGTTCTGCTCAATCAAAAAATTTGAGCAGTCTTGAAATTTAATAAAATTTTCACAGCGATTGGGCACCTTTGTAGTTGCGCTCAGATCCAAACATGTTGGAAATTTAAAAATTTAAGAACTCAGAAGGAATATGCATTTTAATTGATATTTTGAGCATAACTTCAGACTGCAGTTACACAATATATTTAAATTCAATTAATTTAATTTTAATTTTAATCTTACAGGGGCTGAATCCGGAAGAAACAGTATTAGACTGGATGAAGGCAGAGGTAATGTTCGACATTAAGAGTTTTTTCTAGTATAACTTTAGTAATGCACAAATATTAACATAAACCTTACAATGGTTTGACACAACTCACATCTACGTAACCTAACGACAATATGGTTCTACAATAACCCAATTTATCTAGTTTTACACGTTAAGTTTAAAAATTTATAGGAAAAAACCCCCTGTCCTCCTAATTTTTGCAATATCATGTTTTCAGCACGCCTTCCAGAAACTGGATCAAGAACTGAAAACCAGTCTGGGTCCAAATTTTGACGAATTTCAAACTCATATGAGCCAGAAGATACAGGAACATCATGCCCAGGCCAAATGTCTAGCCGTAATCGAAGATCCCTTTGATAATGCCGCCTATCAGAAACCGCAACATCCTGCCTCTACTGATGAATGCACAGGGCAGGTAGGCACCTACGTATGATTTAACCGTACATGGGCGGGCTAGGTATTTACCATGCCGCAATGGCCGAGTGGTAAGGTGTTCGTTAAAGAACTTACGGTCCTATGATCGAACCCCCGCTGCCACAAGGCTTTCGCAAATCCCCTTGAGCAAGGGACTAAGCACATATCGGTTCACCGTGGGCTCCAGCCAACCCAGCTGCCTATCCTTAACTGGTCGGTAAATGGGTACCACCACGGTGGGAAGGTAACAGGAGTCTGTGTTCTGGCGTAATGCCTGATGAAGGGCTGGCCCGCCTTCCACAGATGTAGTCAACATTAGAATTGTCGCTCCTGGCTTCGGGCTGTGAATCCGGAGATAAGCACCGGTACTTGCTATAACCTTCTGTAGGTTGGAGTTCTCTCAAGGGGTCACTTTACCTTACCTTACCTAGGTATTTACCGAAAATGTCAGAAAAGCCCCATACCATCAGAATTCATTCATACAATCATTGATGATAAAAATCGCCGACGGACTCGGATTTTAGAAAATTGGAGCTTTTGAGCAATTTGGTCCCAAAAGAAACCTTAATTCCGTTTAAAGTCAGATCCTAAAATTCCATTATCACTCTCACGATAATAGGAAGCTGGTAGCCTGGAATAAACTACTATCCGTCAGTTTCTGTCAATTTTGTAGAGGTTTTTTAATATTTTAGGCCAGTCTAACTGAATCTGAGTATCTACTGCACGAAGCCTTGGACGATTTTGCCACCAAAATGATCCCAACACCGCACGCCACCAGTGCCAACGATACAGGCCGTATTCGCGATCGCCTACATATAATGGCCCACTTAGTGTTCGAACGGACTCGATATATGCTCAAGAATATGGCCCTTCTACAGAAGAGTGAATTTAATCCAGGCGCCCTCAACAAACAGGGTCAGATGATCACCAAGTATAAACGACAGGCCTCAGTGCACCAGCTGGCTGAAATGGAACACTTCCTATTCCACTGAATCCAACAGTTATGTGATTTGACTTTTACACTGACTGACGGTAACATTACTTGAAAGATTAAACGAAAAACTACGATGGCTTCTCCCTAATGGAGGGGGGGCCCGCCCCCCCATTCGGCGACCTTCCCCCCCCCCATTTGGGGAGCCCCCATAAATTCCGACCTCCCCCCATAATCCCTAATATTGCCAAATTTTACCATTTTTCCCTAAATTTTCAAAACATTTTTTCGGCTTCGCCGGATTTTTGACTAAATTTTCGCTATTTTAGCTTAAAAAATTAGTCATTTTTAGCGATGTTTAGCAGTCTGTACACAAAAAACCCTAAAAATTCGAAAAAAGTTTCTAAAAATATGCCCCCATTTTGGGTAAGCCCCACATCGATGGGGGCCCCCCATGAAGCCCCCCCCCCAATAAAAAATTGCCAAGGGATAAGCCAGCTACGTACACACTTTTTGGGTCAAAGACATTTGTAATGGTCTTATACTCTACAAGGACTAATTTTGCACAAATATCACAGATGTAAACAAACAGAATTCAATTTGTCGATACACAGAAGCTTGGTTATTCTTTTGTCAAATGCCCCCCCTTTGCAAAGTTGCAGATTTTTCTAAGCCCTGAACTACCTACTTCCATTTCAGAAAAATTTAAAAATCAGGGTCAACCTTGAAAAATGAAACTAGAATTTTTTTGACCTGCACAGGTCCAACGCCCTTACTTTACTCAAGAGTGAATTACATGACAACTCGAGACAACATAGTCTCAAGTCAACACAATCTCAAGCCGACAGTCATGGAATTCGACCCTTTGTATACGAGCATAAGAAGCCAATTGATGAACGTAGTCATACACAATCAATCAGAAAAAGATTGTGTACCCCAACCTGGCTCAACAATGTTTTGCCCACAGAGGCTTCTGAACAAACGGAGCAAAATAAATTTGACCAAATTATTAACCTTACTTCCTGATAGCTGAAGGGTCCCTCCTTTTCACCCTTCTGTGTGCTGTAGTACCACTCCTTGGACCCATCACGGCTCATATTGGCCGACGCTTCGATTGCAGTAGTCTAGAAGATAAAAAGAAAGAAAGATTTCAGTAAGGCATCCCTTTAGGGCACATCTTTGATCAAGGCTGAGCAATAAAGAAACTACTAAATAACTAAATTGTTCCATTAACTAGCAAAATATGTCCTTCCCGAAGAACATTGAGGTTTCTCCTAAAGTGCTTCCTAGCACTGTAAATTCCCACGCTCAAATAAACCATACCAGTTGAAAACGTTAGCGTTAGCAAAACATAGCTTAGATGTCGCCTAGCTCCTTCCATCTACAAGCTAGGAGAACTACCCAGCACTTGGGAGAATCTTAGTAAACGAGTTGCCCTAAAACATCCTGGCTCTACTCTTGTCCAGACTCCACTGCCTTGGTGTGGTGACTCCAGGGGGCAGGCGCTTTCCATTATTTCTTTATGCGTCTGATGGAAATGCACACCAAAAACACCTGGTTATACAAAAGTTATTAAAGTCAATACGTGCATTTCAAGAGGCCATACCTGAGTAGGCACATAGGCACGCGAGGTATGCAAATGAGCCAGGGTAGCCAAGTCAACCAGGACTGCCAGGCCATTTGCATTGATCAATTCTTTAACATTGGTCTGAAATATATAATAGACTTGCACAAACTAAGGAGTTTTGTACAAAATTATTCTAAAATGTGAGTTTTGAGTATATTACTATTAAATATCACCATAATTTTTTAAACTCTGATATTAAAGAAAAGAACAACTAAAAAGTTATGCAATTTTTAACTCCAATACAGACTCACGTACGCACCTTATCCAAGATCAGTTTACTGAGAAATTCAACCAGTCTATCTCTTTCAGCATAATTTGAGCACTGAAAAATAAAAAAGCAAACTTATGACCCGAAGTCAGGAAACATTTCTGAAAAAGATTTGGCATTGCTAATTGGGGGGGAGGGTCAACCAGTCAACAGAAATACCATCATAGCAAAAATTTCCCCAATCCACGAATCCCATACAAGCATCTCTACTTATTGACTTATACAACAAGAACGATTTTCTTGACTTCAGGGTTGGGAGTCTCGGTCTCGGTCTCGGTCTCGCCCAAAAGCCGAGACTTGGCCAGTCTCGGTCTCGGTCTCGGTCTCGCTCACCCAAAAGTCTCGGTCTCGGACCGAGACCGGAAATTTTTTGAAAACATAAAATTTCAGCGAAATTTTTAAATCAGTGTAACAAAATTAACTGACGAGGTGCGGCAACCGTATGTTTATGTGTTCAAGCCCCTAATACTGGGCCTAAGCCTCAAAAACGGGAAGAAATTAAGTTTAAGCTTAAAATTGCTAGTCTCGGTCTCGGTCTCGGTCTCGCCCAAAAGCCGAGACTTGGCCAGTCTCGGTCTCGGTCTCGGTCTCGGTACCCTGGTCTCGGTCTCGTTCTCGGTCTCGGTGAAATCTCGGTCTCGCCCAACCCTGCTTGACTTACACAAGAAGGGTTTTCTTGAATTATACAAGATACTTCAGACTGTATTATAATTAATAATGCCCAAATGCTCTAAAAATTTTGTATTTATTTTTTCACCAATATTATCTAAGAGAGCAGTAGAATCCTTGTGAAGTCCACAAAGCGGTAAAAATCCATGTAAAAATAGTTAGAAAGCAATATCAATACGAAACAAAGTCGGCTCAACACCATTTCTCCCGCCTGTGTAAACAGCACGTATATTCCAATACTCTACGTACACGTTCAAGCATGGCCACAATATATTTGGTATCAGCAAAGGATCCAATTTTGGCCGGATAGCGCCCATAGATTACAGACATGGCCTGGAGACAGAGACAGCGCATTTCCGCCTTGGCACTCAGCAGGAAATGATGATAGACTTCATTGAAAAATTGAAATCTACAAATCCAAATTTCAAAAACCATAAAAATATGAAAACACTAAAATTAATTAATTTTCCAACCAAGGAGTTAGAAAATTTACACAATTCAATGTTTTAACGTAAAATCTGCAACATAAACCGCTTGTCTATCGTACGGCTTTTGAATTTCTTCCGGTTCTTCAGCGTTTTGGTCCTCGTCCAGTAGAACCTGGAGAAAATGACCTCCAATGAAAACTTCATTTGCAAGACTGGAATAGATAACCTGAAAATACATTAATAAAATAACAAAAAATAAAATAATTAAAATTAAACTTATACTACAACATTGAAACACAATTTTAAATTTAAAATCTGAACAAATTTACTTTTAAACAATCTAAATTTTCAAAAGAATAACAAAAAGGAATATATATAATTAAAATTAAACCAATGTCATACTACACTAGAAAATTTATTTTTAAAAAATTGAAAATTCTAAAAAAATCCCAGAAACCTCAAATTCAGCATGATTCCATGAAACGTCCACAGACATGGCCAAATCACGATCCGCTGTGAAGGCTCGAATCTCATTTTCTAAGGCATCTCGGAGATCTTCACGAGTCTGAAATTTATTAAAAAATAGAAAAATTAAAATTCAAAATTTTGAAAATTTTGAGAAGTGTGGCAACAAAGTACGTATGTCAGGAAAATCTATAAACATCCATCTTCAGATCATTTAACTTTCAAAACCATCCTTTAAAAATCTCTTGTTTTAAAATAACATTTTAAAGTCTATACCTTATGATTCCATATCAGGTCCGGCTTGGAATGGTCCTTGGAAAATTGATAGAAAAACATTTTCCAGTTCTGAGAACTTTTGACCCGCTCGCGACGTTTACGAAGCACCACAGGCTTCACATTCTTGTCCTAAAACACCAAAAGCCAATATCACGATGAGAATATCAATAAAACAGTAAATCGCAACGGTGAATAAGCACAACTTTATTCAGGAAAAATAGTCTTGCACTCCAGTGATCGCATATCCCACCTCCTTTCTAAGCAGGTTAAGATTTTGACTAAGTCGCCAGTGCTGCAGCAGATTGTCCAGTCGTCGCTCCAGATATCGATGAGCATGAGAGAGTTGTTCCTGAATTTGATCAACCATCTGGTTATTTAGGAGGCCACCTTTCCCACCGTTATCTGACTCACCCTATAATACAAACACAAAAACATTGACAGACAAAAAATTTCTTGTTAACATTTTTTACAACAATAAAATGAAGTTAGTATTAAATAAGGGATGATAGACGGATCTGTCTCGCAAAAACTGCAGCCACTGCGGACGAACAAAAAAGACTAAAAGGTTAAAAGAATAGGAGTGCCACCATAAAAATCTAATTTTTCTATGTTTATCTTACTGGAGCGAGGGAACAAAATGGCTCATTTTAAGATCTGTTAATACAGTTTCTACAGTCAGAGCCAGGTCCAGAAATAATAGTTACCTGAGCAAGATTCAGATTGTTTCTAATGACAATGAGATCATCTTCCTTTAAAGGCACTTTCTCAAGCGAATCCAAATAGCCAAGCAGACCTTTCGGCTAAAATAAACAAACGATACTAATCTCAAGAAAGCAATATTGTATAAAAATTAGGTTAAACAAAAATTTACAACATGGACAATTTAGAATATAGCAAACACAGAAATCATTACCAAAATTCGACACAGCAGTTCCATGGAAGCCGTATTTCCTGTCACCCACAGAGATAGCAAATGTCTACTTAGTTGTCTAAAAATAGCTAAAATTATATAACAGGGTCAATATGAATCGTTCAGCACGCAAACATTAAACAAAAGAAAAGATAATTTCAAACAAATTTCTGGTAAACTTTATTCCTATATAAATCTACTGCAAACTTATAATCAGCATGTTAACGGAAGTATCTCCAATTCTTTTTCACATTAAAAAAAGGAACAAACCGGTTAGTCAGCATCCTAACATCACGACTCTGCGTAAACAGTCCAGTATACAGATGTTTCAATAGGGCCCCCTCAGACAAAGCCAATTCCTGCATTCGAAAGGAGACATCTTTTTGTGCTTCCTACAAACAATTAAAAAACAAAAAATAATAAAAGCGATTTGTATATTTTCACTTTTCTCTTGGAGTCTCACAGAACAACATAGTTCTTACTCAACTAAACATGAAGTCTAGATACCAAACAAAAAAGAAAAATGAAGAAATTTTTACTTTTTAAAAAAAATAAATTGAAAACACGAGTCCAGTCAAAATTCCAAATTTAAAAAATCAGTAACCTCAATAATGGCCCGCATAACCAGTCCCGCACCCTTCAGAATGGTCATAGAAGAATACTAAAACAAAACAGAATCTCCATGACTAGACGAATTAATGAAAAAGCATTATTGATTGTCATTAATTTAACAAAATTAAAAACAAAATTTAATCCTCGAAGCATAAAACATGATAACATTGATATTATGTCAGGATTGCGAACATGAATCTGAAGACCTCCAGCACCTACTACTCGACTGTCCTGCGCACACTCCCTCCCGTCTCAGGAACCTCTGGCTTTTTCCTAGGCAAAAATTTCTGGGGGGGGGCACGGATTTCAGGGGGGAAGAAAAATTTTTCAAAAATGCTTAGAAATAGCTATTTTTTGCTACTGAGCTAAAAAATTAACTATTTTTAACCTAAATTTAAGCTTAAAATAGCTACAAAATGCTTAAAAATGCCTAAAAATCCGGCGAAGCCGAAAATGTTTTCAAAATTTACCCTCAAAACCCTATTTTTCCGGGCACTTTAGAGTTCTGGGGGGAGGCCCCAATCCTGGGGGCGATTCTGGGGGGGGGGCGACCGATTTCTGGGGGGGACCGCCCCCCCACCCCCGTAGCAAAAAGCCAGCACCTGGGGATTAACCCATCTCTCTCGATCCTCAAGGAGGCCCCAGTATCAGTAGCCGACTTTCTTCGGGGTGTGGAACGGTTCTAGCAAAGCTCATCGCATTGGTTCCCAACCAGATGATCCAGGAACAACAACATTGATCACTGATAGCGTAGTGTGTTTTTACGTCTACTACAAAATCTTGAAAACATTCCATCCCACCAACCTCCTAGAATCAGAAATATAATATCAGATTCTAATTACTTTACTACCTGAAACAGTTTGTACAGTACTCGACCCCGACCGGCCACAATTTCCAGCAGCGAATCAAACTGATCGCCCAGTGTCGTCTCACTGTAGGGCACACAGAGGGCATAGGTCAGAAAGTCCAACATAGACGATATCACAAGGGTCCCTGTACTGTGCAACTGAAACAAGTGCAATAAAGTATACGTTATTACTCAAAGAAGAACAAAATACGAAAAGAAAGGCCGATAACACCCTTTACCAAAATTCAAAATGCCACGCAAAGGCAGCTCTTCAAATTTACAGCAAGCCTCTTTTGCCCAACAAGTATACTCTACAACAATAAGGGCATTTTGTCCATGACAATAGCTTATTCTGACTCGGGCGACAGCTTAAAGGAGAGTAGAGATGATAGCTGAGGAAGCAGAAAGTTCAGTTTCTTTTGGTGATCGAACGCCCCTCCTAAATTGACAGTGATGTTAGGTTGTCGAAGACAGCGCTTTCAGATACCCAGTCATCCTTCCATTAAATGTCCTACCAAGAGCCTTTCCAAGAAAGGTTAGAGTAGACTAGAGTTAAAATTAACCACTTTAACTCGGTTTAACTCAACTCAAGCTTGAGTTTCCCTCCTTTAACGCTTCCATGAAAAGGATTGAGTTAATGTTAATTCTATTATACCCTTTCTTGAAAAGACCCCAAACTGTCACACACTTTGCAACTGACCTTACTTTCTTAACCGTACATATTTCTTTTTCTTTCTTTCTTCTTTCTCTGTTTTAGAGTAGTTCACCTGCCCAATATTTTTTGGACCGGTCAGCGATGGCCCGCCCAGATCCTGAGTCCGGAGCCAGATTTACAGACTAAGACACAACAGTAGTGGATCAACAATAATAGAAAGAAAGAGACACTCACAATATGATTGGCCATCATGTCAATTAGCTTTTCCAGAAAGGCTTTTGTGGAAAGCAAGGAGGTCTTGTTCAACTGTTCCTGTCTGATTTCATAATTACTGTGCATTGGCTGAAACATTATAAATGTAGCAAATCCTTATCATATAATATTTTGTCTCGGATAGAAAATGAAAGGCTAAAAAACAATAAGATGTATCCACATATTTTCTTTATCCATCAAAGTGCGCATAACCGGAGAAAGTATACTAAACAGAACTACTATGAAGTCAGCAGAATGACAGTCTCAAACTCTACGATACATTTCATGTACAGACTTTTGGGGCGAATTTACAAGAAAATTGCAATATATATTTCCATATTTAATTTTTCGCCATCATTGGCTGAAAAATACTTGAAAAATTTCCAGTTCAAAATCAAAACCAGAATAGCAACACAAAGTGGTTTTATCCAGAGTGGGTCTACGTTAAGAGAATCTTGGTGACCTGTGTACCATATTCTAACTAAAATCTAAAATGTAAAAATGCAAACTACAACATTATGTGGTAGGGATTGCATTGTGAAATGCAGAATAGCAAACCCAAAATGCAATCCAACGAACCTGCATTAGTGCGCACAGTGCATCAATTGCAGCATGATTGACAGCTTCGCTACTCAGCGCTAGACCACCCATCACGCGCTGTCCAAAGCGTTCACGAACTCTGCAACAGATAACAAAGCAAATAGCAGAAAAGTCAATGAAAAACATGTAAAAACAAAAATCAAACCTAATTTGCAATTTCACACTACTTCCCCTCTAGCAAAATTTCGAGTCAACCTTACCCGGCAGCATCAGTAAAGGCATGAAAGCCAGCCTTGGAGGCAAAGAGTCGATGTAGGGCCTGAAATAGGGCTACCCAGTCAGATATTCCGGACTGACTCAGATCAATATCCAGGATACACTGGAGACAATTGACAATCAGCTTTTCCTTGTTCTCGGAAAAGATACCCTAAAACAGAAAGTAAACAGCAACATACAGACAGAAGCGTTAAATTTAAGTAAAGGAAAATCGCAAGAGTCAATAAAATAGAGTTAACAAAATCAAGCTAAGATTCAGTTTGGAAAAGCATTTTCTGTTTTGTTTACAGTTAGGTGCACCAGTACTTCGTTAAGAAAGAGTAATAAATGTATCACCAGCGTACATCCTGTGTTACAGAATAAAGCAATCCACTATAGGGAATATTGGCATTGAATCGGTGAAGGAGATCAATCAAATTCAAACCGGCTAAAAATGGTAAACAATAAATCTAGAACTTTGTTTTTGGTTTTCATTTCTTTGTTACAAATTTCCTTAATAAATTTCAAGAAACCGTCAGTTTTACGCAAATAAATCAGGCTGAAAAACTCAACACATGGCAAGTTAAAATTTACAAACACAACAACCCTTAAAAGTTTTCCCAAAAAACAACTAACGAAAATACAAACGTAATTTTTTACGTAATCTGTCAAAAAACAATGTAATTGTTTCTATACAAACCTGGAGAAATAATTAGTTTAACAATTTGTGACTCTCCATTCTCATCCATGCGACAGTGCATGGGAACGATGCGGAGGAATCGATCTGTGGCGCGGAGGCGCACATGAACATCGTGATTCCCACTGGCACGAACCCCGTCCAGCAGGGATGCCAGTAGGCTATCACTGAAATAAAACAGACCAATTAATAAAGAAAGGAAATGTAAGAAAAAAGAGAAGAAAGGAAAACGAAGGAGAAACAGAAAAACAGTCCACTTATAGCTTTGCTGTCGTCTTTGTAGATTGCAAAGACGACTCCCCCCCAAGAAACTCCTACACTGTTCACTCCAGTGGTCGAATTCGCAAATTGTAACTCAGCATGTTCCCCTATTTATAACTAGAACTAGGCCAATCTATAAGTAGGGTTATCATGCATTTAGAATACAACAAAGGCTGTTTATAATTAGAGGTAGGGGTATCTGTAACTAGAGATAGGCCTATTCCTAGTTACAGATAGGGCTATCTGTAGCTAGCGATAGGCCTATTCCTAGTTATAGATAGGGCCTATCTGCATTTGAGAATACGGCCCCAGATTAAAAATCAATTTCTCCTAAGCTAGCTTCAAGCTGTACCGTTCAGTAGACAGATATGTTCGAGTATCTCCAGTGCAATACTCCACGGAAAACAGTTGCGGATTGTCCTCCGTACGAATCAGGGAATGAATCTGTAATAAAGGTTAGAAACTGAGGCCGAGGATCACGTTCTGCAAACATTAACGAAATTAATTAAAAGCGACAAGTTGCTGTTCGAAAAAACCAAGTTACTTTCCGGAAAACAAGAGTTAAAATCAAGTTAGTTCCGCTAAAACAAGAGAAAGCCAACCTGAGAGAGTGGACGAAGACAGACAACAGAATAGGAGGCGGGATCCCGCTCGATCAAGGCCGTTTCGGATAAACAGAGAAGTCTTCGAATAGGATCCTAAAGACTATATCCAATTGAATAAATGAATGAATGCTGTTTTACTGTCAAGATTTTACAGAAAGAAAAATATATAAATGAAATTGAGCGGCCTATGAACCAGTGAAAGGCCGAAAAGTGGGACCGATTCTAACCAGTAGCATTTCGTTTACCGAACAAATGCTGTGCCAATGGAACCACGGAGGCCAAAACAGCTAGTTCTGGAGGTAACCGTGCGTGAAACCTAGCTTGTAACGCAAAACGGAGGAAAAAGAAAGCTCAAGAGCCGTCCACAGAAACAAAAGGGATACCAGTGTTAAATAGAGTTGTAAGAATTTTGAGATTGACAACTAGAGTGTTAAATCAGTTCAAGCAATCCAATGAAAACGGTCGCTTACTCTGCCTTTGGATTTCAGCTTTTGAACTGTAAATTCTACAAATGAGGTAAGGTGTTCATCTGTGCTAAAACAACAGTTTCACTCTTCACATACGTACGTACTTTGCATTTTAAGCTAAGCAGCATACATTTATTTTTGGTACATTTTTTCGCTATTTTGCTAATATCGTCAAAAGTAAACATTTTAAGAAACGGTTTCAGATTTTCAACCCAAAAGCAAGCTAAATCCCCCACCATATTTAGTAAAAAAAGGAGAGCCTCCCTTGCCAATGCGTGTTTTTTATCACAGACCTGTAAGTTATATAAAATTTCTACAGTAGACCAACCAATAGTTTTAGGAAAAACTCAACCAAGAGCGTAACGTATTTGGTTGCCTACATACTTATATTGTCAACAAGAATCCATTCCCTGATATAAAATTCTACCTGTATGGACCCAGACGGTTTTCCAGAAACTGTTGGAATGTCATGGGAGTACGGTTCTGACGAATGCCGATACCCAAATTTTCTGAAGAAAGGGCAGCACAGGTATTGATGACTTCATCCGCAGATTGGCAAGCAAACAAGTGCTGTAAAAAATTACAGGATAATTAACATTTACTTACGTAATTCTATTAAAAAATACTGACAGAGTAATACAATAAAGTGAGTGAGGAATTTATTTAGGCTAAATCAATCATTACAAACAATATCATAAAGCTCTGTCATAGTGACCACGACAGGGCAGGCGTTTTTCTCTGATTTTTCTAACGAGTAAGCAATTATTATTGAGCCACCATATGTACCAGTCCAGAAACAAACGCGTTGAGCTCGCTTCCAAATGTGAGCAAACAGGGACAGCGTAAAAAACCGATATGTACCACATAGACTTACAATGCGTTTATAAGAATGTGTTATGACACCAAATCCACCAGGATAGTCTGACAACTGAAACAACAAAAACATCTATCATAACAATAACAAAATGACAAATAATACCATCGAAATAAACGCCACATTATCAACCATTTCAATATATAAACAAACACATAATAGTTTAGTTTGTTCAGCCAGTTTACTTTAGTTTACTGAAAACTTCCCTCAAACCTGATTCAACATCAAGAAAATGAGGTAAAAACGGGCTAGCATTCACAAAAAATACAAGGCAGTAATCACAAAGAAATAATAATAATCGCCTGCCTGCAGTCACTACGGCAACGACTTAACCCGAAACAGTCCTACCGCGCCATTTGGCTCTCACCTGTTTCGAACTAAGGCTTTGCCTTAGTGACTGCAGACAGGCGTTTTTCATTATTTCTTTATGAGACCTGATTCAGCAGGCAGCCGCTGTAGCTTAAAGTTACGAGAGAAAAATAATTTCAAAGTTCAAATGTCAAAAACAAACCTTCACAAATTCCTGAATATCCTTGTAGTGATATCTAGAGACACAGAGACCTGACTGGGGGTTGAACTGGTTCAAACTGGCTTCATCTGCCTCCAAAATTACGGAAATTCGCGAATCGGACCAATGGTGTTTGTAGCCGTTCCAGCGCTGAAACAAGAACCAACCACACTGACATTTTTATTGGGGAGGGGGGGGGGTGCGTCACCACGTTTCGAATCCCCCACCCGCTTCCCCCCTCCCTTCCCAAAATTCCAATTGTTTGGGGAAAAGACTGTAGTGGTGAATTCTTTCCTTTAAAGGGCTGTTTAAGCAACCTTTAGGAAGCTGACATATTGCGTAACAGTAAACATTTCTTCTATCCTAGGTCCGGAATATGGTGCCCCTAACGGGAGAGTGGTGACGAATCTGCCTCCCCCGCAAAACTTTTCGCCAGAAAAAGCCTGTAACGTATATATGTATACGTACCTTATGAGGTTTTGGAGGAGTACCAAACTGACTTCGGTGCTGCTAAAATAATAAAACATCGTATATATTTATGAGAAACAGCCAGAAAGCAAAATAGTACGGCGTGAAAAGCTAGACCGCGAATCAGTAGGCCATGTTAAAAAATGTGCACACTGATCTAATTCTTACAAGCAGTAAGCACGTTAACCATAAAAAATGAAAACTTTGGAAAACGTACGACTTTAGACGTCAGAATAGAGTAAGCTGTGCAAACGAATTGCATTTCGCAAAATTTAAAGATGTTTATAAAAAGTTTAGCGAACTGTGCAAAATCTTTAGTTATAGCTACTTTGAGCTATCCATCAAAAATGATAGAAATTTTAAAAATTAGGTTTAGACTAAAGATTTCTTGCCTTTGAGAAGTTCGAATAATTTGGCAAAATTAACCAGGATTCTATGATGTTCGCGAAGATTTAGCGCAGTTTGAAGGAATTTCGCAAAAAGTTTCGCGAACTTCGCAAAAATTTGCGAAGCCGTAGAAATCATCGCGAAAGCAGTAAATCTTGAATCTAAGCTAGTTTCAGTTTCATTTCATTTTCTGTAATTTTTGATGGATATGGAAAAATATCTTTAATTAGCTAGGAAACAACATTTCCTCATCTCGATTTTTGGACTACTACGTAAATACAAAGTAATCCCGATAAACTGAATATGAAAAGGTAAAGGTGACCCCTGGAGAATATTTCCATCCCTGCTTCAGGGACAAGGGGTGCCGGTGCTCATCCCCGGATACACAACAGTAGAGCCAGGAGTGTCACTCAAATGATGACTACATCCGTGGTGGAAGGGGGGGCAGGCCCTTCAAGGCTTGAAGCCCTACACGGACTCCTGTTACCTTCCCACAATAGTGTGGTACCCATTTACCGACCAATTAAGGATGGATAGCTGGGTTGGCTAGAGCTCACGGCGAACCGATATGTGTTTGGTCCCTTGCTCAAGGGTATTTGTGAAAGCTTTGTGGCATCGGGGATTCGAACCTCGGACTATGGGATCCGAAGTCGAAAGCTTTAACCACTCGGCCATCATGAAAAGAATCAGAGAAAAAGGCAATCAACAAACCAAGGCAGCAGTGAGAAGATCCACAGTATAGTCAGAGGAAAACCGCATTGTGTCCGCTTTCCCTTTAGTACGAACAGAAATGGTGAATTCTCCCTGGATTGTTCCAGCTTTTTGTGTGGGAAAAATTCCGCAGAAATCTTTGTAGTTCCACTAAAACACAATACAAAAACCAACCCTCAGGTAGAATCTGCTTAGAAGTAGCTAACTCTTGTAGTGGTGTTATTCATTTTTTTAGATTATATAACATTTTATATAGTTCCCTGTTTTTGAACTTTACAAATTGCAAGCTCATAACAAAACGCAAAGCTAGCATTTTAATAGTTTTCGCTGCTTTTATTTTATTTATACGTATATAAATACCTGGTTTGTAACCTCCAAATTATTGGGATTGTACGTTCCAATACTTTCCGAGCCAATAGCAAATATCCGTTTGTATCTAAATACAAAAATTTTCACATTTCTCATAAATACGGAAAATTGAAATTGCACCAGGCAAACATGTCTGAAAGATTGCTACGTCTTTATTTCAGCAGCAAGAAAGCTATTGAGCCACCTAAATTATATATGTATGACTACATACGTAGGTACGTGTTCGTACTGGCCGCGCGTAATGGCATACAGTATATACTAGGGGGAAAAATGCCCTCGACGGGCAACCAACTTGGTAGAATAGGGAAAGACTTGAATGTTAAATACACGGTGCA
>JASAND010016735.1:0-20937 GCA_030248195.1 Trissonchulus latispiculum
ATAGCCCACAAAAGAGGCATATAGCCCACAAAAAATGATGTAGCCTACAAAAACAGACAAAAATACTAAAAGAGGCAAAAAAGAAAAAAACCGTAACGGTAGCCTAGCCGCCTGATGAGATCTTTTGGCAGGGGTCGAACGGTTTTTACCAGTCGTCATAGCAACAATGTTACCATAGCAACAATCATAGCAAACATTAGGCTCCATTTCGGGCAGATATCTAAAATCAAAACTGTAACGGTAGTCTAGCCGTCTGACGAGACTTCTTGGTAGAAACGGTTTTTACCAGTCACCATGGCAACAATGTTACCATAGCAACAATCATAGCAAACATTAGGCTCCATTTAGGGCAGATATCTAAAATCAAAACCGTAACGGTAGCCTAGTCGTCTGATGAGACCTTTTGGCAGAAACGGTTTTTACCAGTCGTCATAGCAACAATGTTACCATAGCAACAATCATAGCAAACATTAGGCTCCATTCAGGACAAATATCTGGGAAAGGTCATTTGTGTTATTTTTCTTGGTTGAGAGCGGTCGGTTGTAGACTACAGCTTATTTTTGCTAATTGTAGATTTGTTAATTATATTGCAACTTTATAAAACTTTTTGCTACCTGTTGATTCACTTTTTTAAAACTTTTACAATCTGCTTAAGGACAATGAGGTCAAGGTTTATCATCTTTGTAATTTTTAGTAATTAGGTAAAAACCAACCAATTGCGGGTGGCACCGGGTGGTTTTTTCAAGGTTTACAAAAAATTGTTTTTTGGGGCATTAAGAAATTTTTTCAAAAGAGGCTTAAACGAAGGTTAAAATAATAATTTAAAACAAACTAAACTTTTTGCTATCTGTAGACTTCTGAAATAATAGATTTGATCAGTAGATTCAACTTTTTAAAACTTTTTCACAACTTTATTAAACTTTTTGCTACTTTTTAAAACTGTTTACGACTTTATCAAACTTTTTGCAACCTTTCCCAACGTTTTGCAAATATTTCACAGCAACTTTTTGACTGACTTTTTATAAGTATTTTTTGACAAACCTATTCAAGCATCTATACTAATTTTCAAAGAAAAGTTTCACATCAAGTGGACAACATTTTTTAAACATTGTTGATCAGAAGAATATAATTTCTATTTTAATAATTTTTTTACAACTTGGAATTTTTGTGCAGCTAATTTTTATTTTTACAGCTGTTTTCAAAAACTGAAACATGTTTTAAAAACATGTACAACTTAAAATTTTTGTGCAGCTAATTTTTTTACAGCTGTTTTCAAAAACTGAAAAAAATGTTTTAAAAACATGTACAAAAAACAATCGCAAAAAAATGTAAAAAACATCTGCCTCACTCCGGCGGCGGCGGGAGATTTTCGAACTGTCATTTTATCACTACTGCTGTCTGTGTAAAAGAGTGAGTTAATGTTATACTAGGCAGTGCTCCAAGGTTAGTTCAGTGCATAACTAAAGCATGCATTGCGAACATTGGATAGCTGGCATTGAGCCACTTCTCCAATAAAATATTCCCGAAGAAAAGGCTTTAATTTGGGGTATCACTCAAACCCGATCTCGATCGCGTTCGGTCTCCATCTGACGTTGAAGGGCTCGTCACCGGAATTTTCAAGTTTTCCAGGTTTGAACCTGAATAACTAGGTCACAGTTTTATTTTGATCTCTTTTGAGAACTTATTAATGTATTTGAAAATGAGCGAAATCTATGACCATCGATTTTTAACCAAAGAAAAGCTCCCTTTCAAAAATTTTTTGAAACGCCATAACTTTCGCAATTTTGGGAGTTGGAAAGAGCTTTATACATCGTTTTTGTACATTCACATGAGCTTACGAAACTAGCAAAACAAGCAAAAAATTAGCAAAAATTTTCTGACATACTGACATCTGACAGGCTGAAAATAGACCAAAAATTTTAGAACATCGATTTCTCAGAACTGAGGAATCGGCCAAAATTTTTTCCTGTGCCATGCCATGAAAGAGATACGAGCCGAGGGACATTTTTCTGGATTCGGCTCAACAAGCCTCAATACTCCAGAAAATCCGGCAAATGTGCGGTAACACGAAATTTTGCAACTTTGCATTCAGTTTTCTCGTAACTGGAGATGTTTCAGTTCAAACCAAGAAAAATGTCCCTCCGCAACAGTGCGAATTTTCATCAAGCCCAAAATCACTCAAATCCATTGTAATGTTTGAGAAATCAATGTTCAAAACAAAATAATCGCAGTTTTGCCAAAATAGTCTCTAGCTTAAAGTAACGAATTCCAGCTAATAGGCATTATGGGCAATTAGACTATCAATTGAGTAGAAACAAACAAAATTGTACGTACGATATGGCAGTAATTTTGAAAAAACTGATGTTCTCGAGAATGTAGAAATGTAAAAAGCTTGTAAAAACAAAAATGTTCGTTTTTGTACCCTCTTGTATCCATAACAACCAATCTGATGTATCGACTATATACTGAATATATAATGCCAAAAACCGAAAATGTCTTATCTTTTTGCCTAAAAATGTGGGACTGTTCCCAGAATGTTAAAGAGCACCAAAATAGCATATTTGGAAAGTTTCATCTACTTTCATAGAGAACTGAAGCCTATAGGCTCAAATTTACACAAAAGGAAACCACCACATTACGTAGAGTGGTATCCATTTTTTAGTATCCATTTTAAAGTCAAATTCAAGCAAAATAGATTAGGAATTAAAATTGGGCTAACGTCACTGTTGCAATAAAAAAACCATTATGACAGTGCAGAAGACAAATGCCTGCTGACACCCGTTTGATGGTGTATATTGGAATAAAACTTTTACTAAATTTAACATAACTTATAGATTATTTGCTCACACAAATTTTTTCAGAATTAATATTTCAATACTTTTCTAGAAAACCTTAACACAGGCTGCGTTTGACGTCTGAGTTTTTCTTGACGTACCTGCAATAGCTGCAGTACAGTCAACAAACAATGGTAGCACAATATCTTACCAGACTTCGGTGTCGGCACTGCGGTGGTTTGAAGTCTGCCACAGTAATCGCCGGTCGATGACCGTTTGTCTGGCTCCGTGAATTCTCCAAGTTCCCTGTCGACCCGGATCAAATAGACTCCCGGTCGATCAACGTTAGAGTGAGCTGTCAGGTCTCCCCACCCTACTTGATGAGACTCGACGAGCTGAACTTGGTATGACTTCGAACCATCAAAGGCATACTGAACGGAGGCATAATCGCCGTTACAGATGAACTCAACCTTATCATAGATAAAAACTGCATAAATTGCTTTACTGGTCACCACTATTGACGACTGAAATGTATTGCGGCTGGTGGATGGTGCCGGGCAGAAGTTCGGGAAACAGTCTCGAAAAGTAGCCAGAAAAGTGATGGATGCCGTGCAATAGTCGTCTCCAATGATATCGTAAAAGGTTTTTTCTGTTTCCTTGTCCGTAACCTTTCCTCCTGAAAAAAGACAAGGACTAAGATAGTCGTCAGAGGCCTCTGCCTGCAGGGACCAGGAACGGTTTTCGTCAAAGATTTTCAGACTTCCTTCATCATCGATATCGAAAATGTAGACTACTCCATCACTGTCCGTTTCATGTATTCCCAATATTTCTTTGTCGTCAGAATAAGTGTCTATCCCGTCACCGTGTGGCAACAAGGTGTTCCGCACCTTGTCAACAAAACCGAAGATCACTAAACTTAGTATCAGAGCCTTCATATGAGCACCTGAATCAATGTTCTATCTAAACACATACATCACGAAAAATGTAATGATTATTGATGGTACAGCCATGCCGTTATTTGAGGGGAAAGAAAATGAGAAGTTTTCTTTAAATAAAGAAAAAGAAAATGTTCCTTGAATTTCATAATTTTGTTAATGGCTTCACGCTGGGCTAAGTCTAAACTATTGGCAACAAGTTGCCTTAGCCTTTTCACCTATGCTTAGTGTACATATTTTCGCCTTTCTCCTTTTCGCCTTATTGTTTGAATCATTAAGCCAATATCTCACGGATGACCATTTTTAACATTTCATTCGCACCTTATTTCTTCAGTATAAGACAGTGACCAATCAGAACATGCAAATTTAAGTTTGAGTTGTGGCACAAATAGCACAAAAGATCCCAAACTTTTGATATTTTCGCAGGGGCTTGTACCTTAGGAATAAATTAGCAAAATGTTTCGGAATATTAAAGCGGATTTTATTAAAATTTGCGATTATTTCATAATTCGAAACAGAATCTTCGATTTTCAGCCAAAATTTCCAAACTTTAGCCGAACTTTACAAAAAATTGAGTAGTTTAAGGTGGTGGTATCGTTCCACACGTTGACAGTTGACACACGTTCCAGACCCCTTAAGATCCAACCAACCAGAAGCAACTACTGGGGTCCAATCCGGGTCCTCCTGGCAGCCTCGCCAAAAGTAGCGCTTCTACCAAAGTTGGCGGACCAAGACGAAACCAAGGACAAGCCCGAACGGGAGGCGTCAGGCACCCTCGTACCCACGAAACCAGGACCTAGAAGAGAGAAGGGAAGAGGGAGGTTCAGCTTTTCACTCACCATTGAAAGTAAAGAATTGGTCCCGCCGGGGATCGAACCACGGCCTTTCTGCTCTAGAGTCAGACATGCTAACCACTACACCACTGGACCATCAGCTGAACTCTCATTGCAGGCTTATCAATCTTTCCTATGCCTGCTTCCCTTACACTATTGTGCAGTGCTTTTGGGGCGATTTTTTGAAACGCTATAACTTTCGCAATCTTTGGAGTTAGAAAGAGCTTTACATATCATTTTAAAGTTTATTATCTGTAGATTCACATGAGCTTGCGAAACTAGCAAAATTTGCAAAAAATAGCAGAAGTTTTCAGACGTGCTGACATCTAACAGGATGAATATAGACCCAACATTTTTGAACATCGATTTCTTAAAACTGAAGAATCGGCCAAAATTTTTCCTTGTGCTATCATACAGAGGATATATGGACCGAGGGACGTCTTTATGGATTTGGCTCAACAAGCCTCAATACTCCAGAAAATTCAGCAAATGTGCGGCGACACAAATTTTCCCAACTTTGTATTCAGTTTTCTCGCAACTGGATTTGTTTTAGCTCAAACCAAGACACACATCCCTCCACAGAAGTACGAATTTCGATTCTGCCAAAAATCTCCGGAGTCCGTCGAGTAGTTTTTGAGAAATCGATGTTCGAAACAAAATAATCACAGTTTCGCCAAAATGGTTTTTCGGCCAAATCTCTAGCTTAAAGCAATAAAGTTCTGCTAGTGTCGTGACACGGTGGCTCAGCGGAGCCAGACCTGGATCGCCGGTGTCAGCTGACACCGCAATTAGCACACTTATCCCCCCCTTGCTGGCAATTTACCGAGATTCCAAGGGGTGGCCGCCTGCGGGTGGAGCTGCCGCGGTGGACTTATTGCATAGGCAGCAATAGGTACATCGCCGGCCTTGTTAAACGCCTCGGGTAATTGCAAATGCAATTATTCGGTGTCAGTCACCCCTCCCCAGTCAAACTTTCACGCAGTACTGACACCACTCCTAACCGGCGTGTGCCAACTGGAGTGTGGCGAACTAAAAAAAAAGTTCTGCTAATTGGCATTCATTAAATGTGCAATTAGACGCTGTATCGATTGAGTATAAATAAGCCAACTTTGTCCTTAGCACGTGGCAGTAATTTTGAAAAAACTGATTTCCTCAAAAATGGCCATTTTTGACCCCAAAAATCGTTTTTTGCTTGTACTGACTTAACCACTGGAGAAAGCTCAAAAGTTGTAAAAGCAAAAATGTTCATTTGGTGTCCTGTTTCCAGCCATTACAACAAATCCCGTGTCTTGTCAACCTACAGAGAAGCTAAGGTCAAAAACCGTTAAAGAAGTGGGTCAAGTGGGTCGACAAAACCTCAGTGGGTCGGGGGTCGTGAGTCGCGGGTCGCGGGTCAATGTCCGCGGGTCGCGGGTACCCGCGGGTCACGAAATTACGACCCACTTCCAACTCTGTAACTACTACTACTACTACTGTAGTCAAATAAATGCCTGTCAGGAAAACTATTTTCCTAGAACATGTGTATGCTGAAATGCTGAGGTTAATACTTCCAAGGCTTGAGCACTTCAACGCTATCAGAAATTTGCAGTACTGTATTTATTAATTACTGTACACAGATTCAGAAGAACAGAAATGCGCATTATGTTTATTTCGTCCATTCTTTAAAAACGGAGATTTTTGCCACTGGCACTGTATTTGTGAGTTTTGGCAAGTTTTCTCGGCGCGTTCCTGTGTTTAACACAATATGCCAAGACTACCGTTGAGCCTCTACAGAACGATAGAGCCAATATTGCTCAAATCGCTCTTGTCTTATTTTCAGGATCCATTGGGACTAGTGATGGGCGCTGGCACCCATCCACAACCCGCCAAAATTTTTGGACTGCGCAGGCACGGCCCGCATCCCACCAATTCTAATTCTGGTGGAAATGAATATTTTAAAACGGGGTTGTGATGGTAAACAGTCTAACAAGACAAGACAAGCGGAAAAGCTATTTGGCAAATCCTTGAGGAATGGTATTGATCGACTTTGTTGAAATCTACAACAGAGTGTCCGGGAATTTCGTGAATAAGATGCACCCAAATGTATTCAAAGTTAGTAGTGGCAATAACAAAATATTTTTGCAGAAATCATAACTGAAAACTAACTGAAAGCATTAATGTACGGAAAATACTTCGAGTTTTTCTGAATCAAGAAAACAATTTTAATTCGAAGTTGCAATAGTGAGATCAAGGATTAGGTTACTGTTTTTATGTTTTAAAGTAGTAAGTAAGTAAAGTATGTAGTAGTAAGTAAAGTATGTAGTAGTAAGTAAAGAATTGTAGACATTATTTTAATACATTTTATCTAAAAATTCAGGGATCAAAAGCATGCATTTGATCTCCTTACTTAATTCCAATTAGAGCCACGTTGCAAAACACTCTCCTAGAAGCGCTCCTATGTTCAGCTTAGGTGGTCACTTGGAGAATCGGGTTTCAAAAGATTCTCCAAAGCTAGGAATGCAATCCCCCAGTCATAACTTGTTTCCTAAGCTATGCAATTTTTGGAGCAGCGCCAGCTAAGCTTAGGAGAAATCTTTTGAAATGGGTTTAGGAGGTCTGCTAGCTCTCTCCTAAATAGCTCCTAGGCAACCTCCTAAGTAGCCTCCAAGGAGGGTACTTCGGAGAGTCTCTTGCAACGTGGCCCTGAATACTAACAAAACGATAAAGTTGGCCCAAGAAAAAGTCTAGTATGGGACATCAGATCCAGACGTCTGCCCTAAGTTCAGAGATGGCTTAACCCTAAAAATGACAAATGTTTAAGTAAGATTTACTCCACAACGAGCAGGATTTTCAGTTTTGTATCACATTTTGCCATAGCTTGGAAAACGTGAGGATGTTCGATACGTTTAACGATAATTGGTTCAAATTCAAATTCTAAATTGGTTCAAAATGTGTAGTTTTTGTCAAAATAAGGGATGTAGCCTGTCCAGCATCTCTTTTTTACGGTTCGGTTCTACCGAGCTTGCCCCCCACTTGCCTACTTCATTCTGTGGCTAAAGAGCGCCTGTTAGTGTCTCACACTTTGAAGTCCTAAGCAGAGGAGTGGCAACACAAATGATGACTTAATGTTACAAATGTTATTGGATAGTAGTTGCCTAAGGGCATTTTCGCGAAGCGAGTTAAACGAGTTAAAAGAGTTAAAATTAAGCAATCATTTTCGTGTACCGGGCTAAAAAGTTAAACAGGTTATTTTAACTCTATTGCAGGGTTAAAAGAGTTAATAACTTCTGACTCTACCCTTTTCGCTCTCAGAATCGCAAAAGTGAGTTTGTGCTACACAGCGATAAAATTTACAAAAAGAATTTGCTTCGGCTTTTGTCTGTAAATTTGAGCGTCAATCAGCAAACGGTGATCTTTATATTAAAACATATGATCAACCTTTGGCTTCAGAATTCAGACGTCTTGGCTGTGTTTGGGTTTGCATTCGATAGTATCGAATGAAGAGATTAAAGTTCACTATAGTAGATTTGAGACAAAATACTCCACTGGAATGTTAGACACAATTTCAAGACAGTTGAGCTAGGGTTCGACTTGAGATTTGATAGAAAAACAAAATAAGAATTGCTGCTGCAGCTCAAGTCAGGATATTTAGCCATTTCGGCACATGTAAAGATAAAAGTTAGAACCCCCAGAACCCCCATCAGAAAAAAAGGAGGTTCTCAAATTTCTTCATGCGTTTGCATCCAGGACTTTAATTTGTACGTGACTACGTTGCGGTTCCTTTCCTTCAGCAGGTACTTCAGCAGACATGATATGTTTATAATATGTATATATATGTATCTCAATCATCAAATTTGTAGCATATAACCGGGGTGTGCTGGGGGGGGGGGGGGGTCCTCCTGGCTTTTCTCATAAACTTCTGACTGAAAATTCTGTGATGAAACATCCAATATCCACAATATGGGTATCAATCGAAAGCTGACGACAAGAACAATAAATTGGTCCTTAATTTAAGCCCCGACAACGCGCACACTTATCGGTACACCCGGACTCCAGAACCCTCAGAACTTCCAGCAAACACTTAAAACTCGGCAGTAGCGGATCAAATCTCCTGAAAAAATTTCAGAACCCCCAGAACCCCAAGAACCCCCATCAAAAATTTGAAAATAAATATATGTAGTCACGGATCAAATCTCTTCGAAAAGTTAAGAACCCCCAAGAACCCCCAGAACCCCCATCAAAAAATGAAACTAAACATAGTTATAGATCACATCTCTACAAAAAATTAAGAACCCCAGAACCCCAAGAACCCCCATGAAAATAAAAGCTTCAAGAAAATCAAGTGTAAGATCAGAACGCATCAAAAAGTGTCTTTTATCTTGACATGGGCCGCTATTTCGAAGGCTAATAAGAAGATAGTCACTTCATGACACTTTTAGCATCAGTGAAACTACAGACAAGAGTGCATAATTGCACTATATATTAGAAGAAGAGTAAGCCACTAGAGGGCTTCTCTTCTTGGCATTGCGTAACGGTGCTCCGACCACAATACGCGAATGTTCCCCCGTTTGGTGGGGGGGGTATGCAAAAGGGGTCCCCGTTTGGTGGGGGGGTATGCAAAAGGGGTCCCCGTTTGGTGGGGGGGTAGGCAGAAGGGGGTCCCCGTTTGGGGGGGGTAGGCAAAGAGGTCCCCCGTTTGGGGGGGGGGTCGCCAAGTCAGGCTGAAATTGGCTGAATCTGATTGGCTGTTGGCGACCCCCTCCCCAAAGGGGGACCTCTTTTCTGCTACCCCCCCTCACCAAACGGGGCCCCCTTTCCAACCCCCCCCCCCCCAAACGGGGACCCTTTTTCAAATAGAACAAAAACTACCGTAATCCTCTGCTCTACCCCCCCCCCCCCACCAAACGGGGAGGGGGTCTTGATTGGCTGTTGGCTACCCCCCCCCACCAAACGGGGACCTCTTTTCTGCTACCCCCCCCCCCCACCAAACGGAGGGGGGGTATGCTTTGTCGAAGAGAGCTGCCCCCCCACCAAACGGGGGAACATTCGCGTATTCTGGTCGGAGCACCGTTACGCAATGCCAAGAAGAGGAGCCCTCTAGTGGCTTACTCTTCTTCTTATATATAGTGCAATTATGCATTCTTGCTACAGAGGATCACGATCGTCGATCATTATTTGCATTACAAATGCATTTTCATTAAAATCTTTTCCACTGGTTTGCACCAAATGTGATAAGTAAATGATTAGCGAATTTCGTGCTAAGCAATTGCTTAGCAAGTGCTTAATCCTAAACTCCTTTGCACCAAATCTGATTAAGTTAATCAAGTGCTAAGCAGATGCTAATCAAGTGCTCAAGAATTAAATATTTAATCCTATTCTGAAATTCCAGCTAATTTTTCCAGTATTATTACTATCTCCAGTCAACCGTTGGCGAAAATGTTTGCTGGATAGCTAGAGGTTTCCCATGTTGCTGCTAATAGCAAGAAACCAAATTAGAAGGTTCGCTAAACAATTTGCAAAGTTTACGAGACGAAACACGAAAGCATTTTAAGATTCTTAAATGTTTGGAAATACGTTTAGTTTCAGGTAATACAGTTAACACAACAACAGTACTCATCCCCAGAGTAGGACGCGGCCGCGGGTACCCGACGTCGTGGTCAAATTTTCTTGACCGCAATGACCGCAAATTTCCATCAAATCTTCGCAATTTGGGCCAATTTGTACCAAGAATTTTCAGTTTTTTCCAAAATATTTTACGTATTTTCATTGCCATAAGTCTGAACGAATCTTCAGGTTTATATTTAGTCTTCATTTTGCTTTACTACGTTAAATGGTTTGCCTGTTGGGTGGACAAGCTGTGCAAACTGTCAGTCCTTACGGTAGTCCTTACTGAAATTTGTTCACTAATTCTGTCTAATTTGATTTTAGAAAATTTCTCAGTTTTGCGGGTTCAGCGGAATTAGTCGCCCTACACCTACAAACTTGAAATCATTCGAATGCTTTTACCAATACCTACAACTTTGTTGTTTCGAGTATTCTTTG
Source organism: Trissonchulus latispiculum (assembly GCA_030248195.1). Taxonomy (NCBI): domain Eukaryota; kingdom Metazoa; phylum Nematoda; class Enoplea; order Enoplida; family Ironidae; genus Trissonchulus; species Trissonchulus latispiculum. The sequence goes on from JASAND010016735.1 coordinate 10,564, forward strand.
ACTCCTTCCTTACGATTTCAGTGATAACGCGAAAAACTTTTTGAGTCAAAAAAGGACCATTTTTCGAAAAATCAAATTTTGTCAGATTTTGACAGCTTCAAGAACACAGGTCGGTAAGTCAAGTATTGGCCACATTTGTACTCCTACAATTCATGCTATCCCAACAGAGAGCTCTATCTGGCATTTCTGCCTAACCAGTAAGCTCGGCAACAAAAATGTGAAATTTTAAAAATGGCAATTGGATTGTTTTTAACACGAATTTCTCAACTCATGCATTTAATTAGAAAGGGGCTTTGCACATGCGTTGGGACAATCGCCGCGGGCTATTGTCCAAGGGTTTGAGTTTGATCATTTGTTTTGGGAAAAATAAGCGTCCAAACTTGAACAAGTTACCCCTTAAAAGGGGAATAATACCGCCGTAGTGTTTCAAATAAATGTGTTCAATGTTTTGTTTGTTTTCATAAAACACATTGTTCTACTGTTCTGTGATGTTAGCATTTGACTAGTTTCAACTCCCCAACATTTGCAGTTTCTGAGACAAAAGAATGACAATATTTTGTTAGTATTGCCAATTGTAAAACTAAAATATTTCCTGAAGAAGGATTCGATCGGTGTCCAAACCAGCGCCAAGCGGACACTGTAACCACTACACTACTCTGACTTGAACAAATTTATCGACTAAACCGCGAGACAGAAAATTATGATTAAATCTATATATGTCTATTTTTAACAATTTATTTTATCTAAATTCTAAAGCAAAGCAAACACTAATGAAACAAATACAGTGCAAGCGCAAAATCAATCTTTTCACACAAAAAGTTTGAAGAAAATGGGAAAAAACTTTTGTTTTTCTTAAAATAATGAGCTTGTTTGTTTATTAAATAATTTCAGAAACAATAACCATTAAAAAATCAAATCCTTTTGTAATTTCAGTTGCGCGATCGAAAAAAAGTGAAAATACATACCAAATATGCGAGAAAGTGACTTTCTACACGGATTTAAAGCTCACTACTCAAAATTTTGCGGTCACACAATTAGCATGCGGGTTGCGGTCGAGGTTGCGGGCGGTCGCGGTCAAGAAAAATGTGTCCATCTCCAACTCTGGCTTAGCTAAGATTGTGAAATTCGATTTTGAAAGACGTTGCAACGTGAAACGAGTTTACAGATCCTACTTTGCTCGCCAGCCACCTGCAGGCTTACAGGAGCCGCAAACCGATGGTTGATTATCACTGAAATTGGATTACGGTAGTTTACGGTAGGCGAAGAGGTCCAAAAAGCGCCATTTTCATCTTGATCAGGGAGAAAACAGTATTATTAGTAGTAGAGTATTATGTTTTGAGCAAAGAACGGAACATCAGATTGCAAAATTCTAAAGAAAAGGTTTGGAATTTCCACATTTGTCAAATGAAATGAATTCAATTTTTCGCCAGAATCTTTTTGTACTATCAAAATTTTGCTTCTATGACAGAATTCACTAATCGAGAGCTACGCGAGTTGCACTCCATCGACGAGTTAAGTCTACATGCGTGCACACCACAGAATGTATACTAGAGTTGTGCCGTTAAAAATTTTTTGGAGTCGTGTCCGGTCCAGCTGAACCCAAATTTCTGTTGGTTGCTTTCATTTCCGTCCAGTTATATCTCATCAGGCATTAACCCTACCCATATTCCGCATTCTCCAGAACCTTTGTACTGTTGACTTCGTAGTGGCTAGGTTTCGTGCTCCTACGAAAGACTGCCCGAAAAGCTGCAGCACATTCAACAAATTCTCGATCTAACTCAAATATATAGTCAATGAGGGATTTCATACTTTGGTTGAGTTATAGTCAACTATGGAATAGTGCTCCTTTTGGAGTTGGATTGTTTTATAACCGGTTGTCCTTTCATGGGCGGACGAACATGACTCGTTTAACCTGAACCAATAGTTGTAACCTATATAATTGTTGCCCAACATATATTTTCATATTGCTCAAGTAATTTAGCTGAACGTTGTGCCAATAACTTTAACCAACAACTACAATATCAAAAACATGGTGACTAAACTTGACGAATTCTGACGCATTCTCTTGAACAAGAATTGGTGTTAGGGGTCATACCAGTGCTTGGACCCTCCAAACCTCAGCAGGGTCCTCAGCCCTCCCCGAATCCGGATTTTTTCGGTTTTTTTGGTTTTTGCCTTCGCCTGCCTATTCACGCCTATTTCCCCTTCTGCACATGTCTGGCAGGGTAAATCGAAGTAGTACTTTGTATGTGGCTCTTGTTATAACTCCAGGATTGGATTAGTTTGGTTTGACAGTATTGTTCTGAAGCTGGAAATACCGGTTCAGGGGAGACTAAAACTCAAGCTGCAGCAGAGATCTAACAATTTCTAGGACTAATAGCGACCATGTTCTTATCGGTAGGTTATCGCGAATTCCTTTATTATGATGTTTGCCATTAATTGTTTCTGCCATAAGAATAATTGTAGCAGTCTAGCTGCAATAACTGGCCTTTGTATCTTCTGGATGGATGGATGAGATCACGAACATGTTGGTCGAACGATATTTACTGTTTGTTATGGCAGTGGAACTAAGCGCAAACCCAACCGAAAGCTTATACATTGCCGTGAAAGCTCGTGAAACCAACATGAATAAAACTGTTACTCTACATTATGTACTACTAAATCATAAAGTGTTATTAGAACACCATCATCATCATAACACCTGTTATTAGAACCAATAATTTAGTCAATTAATATATAGCCTGCAGCACGATTTCGTGATCAATATTTTTCAGACTCCGTTGTTATCAGAACCACCGTTGAGTTGAATATGTCAACCTTCTCGCTGAAATGTGCAATTACTGGTAAACACAGCTTATGAAGATCAAGTACTGTAAAATGACACGCTAAGTCTATTCAAGGATTACAAGCTAGAAATTAATCTTTGTCCGACAATGCGTGACTTAGAACAAAACTAACGGTTAAACTCGAAAACTTTAAGTCACGAAATGTCTAGGAGCTGCACAAGAGAGTTTGACAAATCTTGCACAATTAAGTAAATCAAGCAAAAGTTTCGTTATTGGTTGCAGTGTAGTGTTTCTGTCCTAACAAGTTGCAGCGGCAGTGTCCTAACAATCCTTGTGGAGTACAGTATGCGCGATAACTTTGTTTTCGGTTGGTCGCGGTGATCTGGCTTTGGTTTAGATTGTTTACATCTTTTGTTTTAATGGTTTTCTTTAATGCTTTCTTTGGTTTACATCTTTTGTTTTAATTGCATGCCAGACGTCGATTCGTTTTCAGACGGATGCCTGACGGATCTTGCGTTTGTCCGCGTTGTAAAACGTACTACTAATGCATGGTCACTTCTGTTTGGATACGAATTCCTTCTAGCTTGGTGCGACTGTGACCTCGGTGGCTCAGTTGGTATGTAGAGCGACGGAGCGTTGATCCGAAAGACGTGGGTTCGAGTCTCACCCCAAGTACGAAATTTTTTAATCTGATGATATGAAGTGAAAACTTTCTTACATACAGTGATGTCTGAACTATTAGGGCAAAGTAAGCTTTGGGTGCACGGAACTAGCTTACTTTGACAGTGCCTGGTTTCCACTGTATGAGGGAGCCTCCATCCTCTGCAACCGAAGATGACTTTTCGGAATCGTGACTGACGACTTCCACGACATAGGGTCCAGGGTGTCCATGGGGACATGACACATCCTAAAAAAGGAATACGAAAACTGTCAATCTCACATTATGTAAAATGTGTAGGTCCTGAGCCATTTAAAGATAACTCGTGGACTTGATGCTTAATAGTCAATCAAGCTCTGCGTTTAAATACTCTTTGATAGACTTATACAAAAACAAACTCACTCTGCTAAGGAAAGTTTAAGGAAATTAAAATATCCAACTGAAGAAACAACAAGTCAGACTTTATTTTAGAGTAGAAAAACAAAGTCAAGTCACATTGAGTAGACTGTCAATAACTGGAAATTGGCATTTTATTTTCCCGGACAATTAGGCCAGTTAGCAATAAATTAAGAAGCAATGGGGATTAGTGTTGTGCGTTGGCCGGTGCGGCCAATGGCTGACCAATGACCGGCCAAGCCGTGGGCCGTTGGCAGAGAAAATCTCAGCAAGTTGGCTTGAACGGCCAGCCTGTTGGCCGTTGGCTGACCAATGACCGACTGTTGCCCATGCTAAAATTTACTGATTTTATGCGGCAACAGTGTTACAAAATTTAATTTGCTACATAATATCATGCACCTGTTGCATTATGAACGTTACATTAGATACATTACTAAAGATTTTTAGTTTACTGCATAAGGTATTGACGCTTAGCTCTACTTTCGATACGTCAGCCCTCCTTTATTGTCCTCCTTTCAATAAATTTGCTACTTGCATGCACGCTTTAATCGTGCATAAATCGTTTAATATAGTTTATACAACTCTTTTGCACTTTTGCTGTGTAAAGACTGTGCATATAAATCAGATAATGCACAGTGCAGCGTGCGTATAACTAAGTTATACGCACGCTACATGCTGGGAGGCCTGACCCTAATCTAAGTTGCTGAAGCATACAGATTCCTGCATGCTTCAGCAGTGCGTACAGCAGAGCTCCAACCTAGACAGCTCTGCTGCACACCAAAAAATAGACCTCCCAGCCATGGCAAGCAATAATTTTGCTGCCACTTCATGTTCAAAATTTGTCTAAACTTAGCTGTCAGCTGCAACATAAATGAGTAAGGTTTCATCAATTAAGGATATGTTTAATCGTTGTATAAGTACTTTACAACACACCTTAGCGTTGTTCACTAATTTCTACTGCGTACGTCGTATGGGAAGCCCTCGTGCGTGGCACTCGTGCGCGCCCCACACTCGGAGCTTCCCACACGGCGTGCGTATAAATCAGTGAATGCACGCTAAGGTGTGCTATAAAGTATACTTAATCGTTTAAACTTAGTTTATAAAGTTCTCAAGCGATCAACATCTATTTAGTCATCAATTCAAACCGAATTATCGCGGCTTGGAACTAAACATTTGGAAAAACAATTTCTAATAAAATAAATAAAATACAACTATGTTGACACCTAATTAAGCACGGTAGATGAATAAAAATAGTAAACACCAGCTAGCCACTGTTAGCAAATAGCTAAAGAATGGCCATTGGCTTACGGCCAAGAAGCAGCCAACAGCCAACAGACGGCCAACGGTCACTGGCCGACCGTCGGACAACAGCCAGCAGCAAGCCAATTGGTCGTTGGCTATTGGCCGTTGGCCGGCCTTCGGCCAACGGCGAATTGTCTGGCCAACTTCAAACTCCGGCCAAGCCACACCAAGCCAACCAGGGAAAATTTCGGCCAATCCTAGAACTAATAAGGATACGATGCAGACAAGCTTGCTCTGATTAGGAATACACCTACACTTGTCTACAAGATAGAAGATTGAAATGAAAATTTTGGAATTTCAGACACTCCCACAAATGAAAATAATTACAACAACAACCAACTGACACCAGCTACGAGTGGCTACGAAACTTCAAGCCTGAACGTTCTGCGCCGTTTTTGCCTTACACCCCCAGTGACCGGCCAGTGTAATAATGGATATTCCAAAGACCCATTACCTAATTCTGAATCTGTGGGTAGCATTTTTCGAAATGCTGAGAGAATGTACATAAGAAAACACTACAGATTTGTTTAGATATATAATCATGCCGAGTGTCGTTGACGTATTGCATTTTTCTGCTGGACCGGTCGGAAATAGAAAGCGAAACCTGATGATGCCTTAATATAGGCAATAGGTCATAAATACGTTGATGATAGGCTTTAGATGATAGATGGTTTATGTTGTTATAGTTTTAGTGTTTAGTTATAGTTTATAGTTATAGTTATAGTTTATAGTTTTTATAGTTATAGTTATAGTTTATAGTTTATAGTTATAGTTATAGTGTTTAGATAGTTTATACTATGATAGATAGTTCATGATTCCATGTTCAGTTCAAATGTTTAGTATTTGGTTGTGAAGTTCTATATGTGATAAAACGGTTCTAGTTAGAGTAATTCGTAGCTTGCTTTAGGAGCCTTTTGCACTGGAAGTATGTTCCCCGTAGATACTTTCACGGTAGTTTTACCACAATATCAGAACAGTATAATATTAGAGACCCTGAAAGGCTTAGGTATTGTTCAATTCAAGCTTTTGGGGAGCGCTGGTGAAATGTCTCCCTAATTAGTCTATGGTGTAGAGCTCTGGTTAAGTGGCTCTAATCAACCTTAACAGCCAATATCAGCACTAAGTTTGTATAACAGAACACTGGTTAAATGGTTCTGATTTCTGTAGGCTACCGAGCACTGGTGAAATGGCTCGCTCAACTCTAGAAAAGTCACTAGTCTAAAAAGGAAAGGGTTTTTTAATGTTACAAGGGTTTCCACGGTTTTACAAATGAACAATTACCGGTTCAATATACAAGTTAATCCAAACATTCAATAATATTTCTAACAACTAAGCAGGCACGTTGGTTCAAACAAGATATGTTCAGTTTGCTTTCAAATTAGCTAGATACAGGGTTACGAAAAGTTTGTCCACTAATTATGCACATTGGTACAAGTTAGAAACACAAAGCACAATTCAAGTTTGTCAACCACAAGAATACAGTTGGCCGGATATCATAAGACAACTCACGATTCAAGTGACAAATTTTGAAACTAATGTTGCATACCATTCAATAGAGTACAGAATCATAAATCATAGAACTAATTTCGCATATTATAGAGAATACAAACAGTGTGTCTCAATAAAAACCGTGTATAGAGTTTTTGGTAAATCTAGGCTAGAGCTTTTTCACAAAAGGTTTTTTTTTACCGTACTTACTCACTTCCCAAGAATCCTTTCACTCAAGACAATCACCTGACGGCTAGTTACCTTCTTGATCCAGGCAGAGAAAAGCAAATCCAAGCAGGGTTAAACACAGCAAATAATCTGGTTTGGGTCAGGCGAAAATACGGGTGAGTCGAGGGTTGACAGGTCCACACACACACACAAGGTCGAAACGGTTCACGGCACCGCAAAGCCAACTAGCAGAACTATCCTGACTGAGGCACAACTGGCCTGTACTACGAGCGAGGAGCACTTGGTCCCCAAAAAACCGACCAACTCTGATCAATGACAAACCCAACACTGACTGGAAAAATGGGGGAGACCTGTCAGTCAAAACTCTAGCTCCGCCTCTCGACTCTCCCAGGTGCGTGACGTGCAATTTTGGATACTGTAGTCGGAAAATCTTTGTGTCTCTTTTGATGCCAGGCGATTGTATTGTGCGAACGAAAGTTACGTAATTTTAGGTGACATAGTGGTTTGTTCAAGGGCTCATGGGGTTCCCCAAAATTCCCGATTAATCCTGATTAACCCCAAAGATAGGTTTTAACCTCTAAATTGCGAAATTACCCAAATTAAACGGTTTGCTCAAGTATTAACAGAATATGATTTAAGATCCCTTCTTTTCCATTAGAGTCTTTTGTATGTTCCTCAACAAAGAACGAATATGTCCGAAAATGACCAAACAAGTTACATAACAGTCAGCCAGAAGACTTCCAACAATTCAACAGATACGGCAGAGCAGTTCAATAGAGGACAGTTTAGACTCAAAACAGGACTTAAAACAGATCATAGGGAGTACACACTTCGGCTCCTTTAGACTCAATACCAATCCCAACAAGACTCAAAACGCAAAAGCAGGCATCTTCAGCAAACCTCAGCAACCACTCAAAACAGATTCTACGGCAACTCAAGAACCAACTCCAAATCCCAAAAATATCCCAAAAATCCCAAACAAGTTTATCTGCTTCCCTCACACTCCTTCCCGCAAAAAATGGGGTAATCTTTCACTAGGGGGAGGGACGATTACAAACAGATATGGTATTGGTGCAAACAGCGGATAAGACACATGCAGCAACAGATATGTACAAACAATAGGTCCATAACAGTGGCAGATTGTTTCATATAGTCCTGTAGATTGGTGGCGATGACGGCGTACTGGTGAGTAGAGTAGAGTAGAGTAGAGATGACCGGTTATAGTCCACTTCGGTCAGAGCTCTGGTGTAAAAGGTTGAAATCAGGATTGAATGCAGGATGGGAAGGTGATCGGTTATAGTCCGCATCGATCAGAGCTTCCGGGGCGCCAAAAGACGTATTGGCCGGGGCATCGACAGCAGGTGGGTGGGCTGAGGTGGCTTCAATGGAAACGCAGTCAGGTAGGTGGGTGTGGCATGGTTTTAGTTGTTAGGTGGGTGAGAAAGGTAGATACGGCCGCGAGTGAAGTACGCGGTCGGTCGGCAGACTTCCAAGGGCCGGAAGCTATCCTGATGGAGAACGCCGTCGCCGATGACATCATGAAACGGGGTGTTGGACTACGGACCAGCCAAATCGTCGGAAGAATCGAACCACGGACCAACCAAAAATGAAAAAACCACTGCTAGCAAAACAGCCTATAAGCGAACACAAACAAATAAGCAACACAAATAAACAAGCTAAAGCACACGCGATTAACAAATTTCAAAGTCTGCAGCTCCTTTTCTATTTCTATCATATGCTAATAAACCCAAAGCAAAAGGACAAATGGAAAATCAGCGTGTGCAAACACAAGGAAAACGAGGTGAGTACGTGCAGTGCGAGTGCGGTGTTAATATGTCGAAATCAGCTTGGAACACGCATCTCTCAAATCTATCAGGTTAGTTTCCTTGCAACAGGGTTAGTAAACTTCAACCAAGAACCTATGTGTAGGTGTGTGAGGCGTTAGTAGGTCAGTATTCAAACATTAAAAAATTAAGCCAAAGAAAACAAGTGTTAGTTAAAACTTGGTTAAGGTGCGGAACGAGATCCAAACAGATGGAAGGGTGAAGGCAGCCAAGCTTCAAAGAAAAATATCAAGCTAAAAATAGTACAGACATAGCACGGGCCGGACAGTAACTGCTACTTCCAAGTTTATTCGTGTTTATTCTTAATAATTAATTAAACCTAAGTTCCTTTTAGTCAAGTTGATAAAAATGCTAGCCTACAATCTTTCCGTTGCGTGATGTTTTACTCTAACCAAATGTCTAGTAAATTGTGTCCAAACAAGATGCAAATAACAATATAACAATAAGCGAACGTGAAGCGATTAGTCAAAACATAGCGAACACAGAGCCTATACAACAAAAACATTAACAGTGCGATCAGTCGATTAACTAAACATATTTACGTATCTTAGTAATCAATATCTAGTTCCAAAATCCCAATTAGTTGTCAAAAACGTCTGTTCCATCGAAAGTCAGTCAGTCCAAATACAATTAGAAAGACAAAATTCGTATCTACATTCTACGTTTCAAATTCCCAAGTTAGAGTTTATGATGATCCTTTTACTTTCAGCTGTTCGAAGTCAGTTAGTACCCACCATAGTTAATACATCGGACAATTATTATTTCAACAGATCTGGATTGGTGCAGTACGTACAATAAACATGCAAACATGTGTGCGTTCCCGTAAGTTGTCTCATAACTAGCAATAAGGGGGTCAAACGGTAGGGAATGGGCAATTATCTGGGTAGCGCGACAAGGCTGACAGGATCTACCAAAATTAATCACTAAAAATCCGTTCTTACGGGAACACATCAACAAACACGGAAACAGAAACATGCAAACAGTTACAAGTCAGGGCATGCAAAGTCAGGCGACAATTCAGGGTGCACACGGGGCAAGGCGTCCAAAAACATGCGAACAGTACTGGGGACATGGTAGGTGGTCCAATAACAGCGGTTCCACCCCAGACGAGCTTTTAACACAAGCACACGTGCAGACAAACACAAACGGTTAGGACAGTGGTACTCAACATTATAGTCAGCGGGCATGCGGGACTGCAGGCGCGACTTAGGGAGGGAGGACGCGTAGAGAAGGGAGAGGGGAGCAGCGCGAATCTGTGTAGGAATACCATGATAAGACAAAGAATATCGCCAAAAACAATTTGTACAGAGAAGCGTGCACATGTCAGTTACCTCCGGTTCGAGGATGCGAACCGTCTTTCCGGGAGCGAACAATGCAGTAGTGCCTGGAGCAACGTAGATCTTGGTGGTCCGAAAACAGCGGCGCAGTGAATCAGGCAGCGGGAGGTCAAGGCGCTCAGGGCCTCGCTGGTGAGGCAGGAGCCAGGATTCTGCAGGGGGACCCGACTCATACTGGATGGTGGGAATGCGCGGCTCAGGTGGGAGTGTGGAACGAGGAACGCTATGGGACCCTGAAGGTGGAGACAAACTAGACAGATCAGTAGGAGTGACAAAACTCTCAGAACCAGACAACCAGGCTTCGAGTGACAGAGGCATCCTGCTTTAAGACTACAAACAAAAATAGAATACGGTCAGAAAAGTGTAACGCTCAG
>JASAND010016736.1:0-17517 GCA_030248195.1 Trissonchulus latispiculum
GGCATTAACGTTTGCGTCTGGTTGCGCTGCAGTAGAGTGCTGCTGAAGCACAGCACGGCCTATAACTAGCAACAGACAAACAGCAATCGCCTGAAATTCTGCAGGCAACTGCGGAAAAGCATTAGAAATTGTGCCGTGTAAGTCTGCTTTTTTGGACATTGACGTTTGCGTATGGTTGGGCTGCAGTAGAGTGCTGCTGAAGTACAGCACGGCCTATAACTAGCTACACGTAAGTTGCAATCGTCCGAAATTTTGCACACAAGTGCGGCAGAGCATTGAAAATCGTGCCGTATGAGTTTCCTTCACCGACAGTAAAGTTTGCATCTGGTTGGGCTGCAGTAGAGTGCTGCTGAAGTACAGCACGGCCTATAACTAGCTACACGTAAGTTGCAATCGTCCGAAATTTTGCACACAAGTGCGGCAGAGCATTGAAAATCGTGCCGTATGAGTTTCCTTCACCGACAGCAAAGTTTTCATTTGGTTGCGCTGCAGTAGAGTGCTATATGCTATATACAGTAACTAAAACTATTGCAGCCATGGATACTGGATGTTGGATTTCTGTCAAAATAGAGAAAAAGGAAGAACTTGGAACTTTTCAAGCTTCTTTGTTCTGTACTTTCGGTTGACTATTAATGATTGGCGGAATTTTTAAAGTTTCTTTCACACAGCTTTAACGTTTATTCTATTTACTGAGAACCTTAAAAATGAAATAGGACAAGAATAAAAATGCTCCGATGGAGCATGAAAAATGCAATATGGGTGACACAGGGTTTTAAGCAGACAGAGGACTAGGTTTTAAAACGTTAATATGGGAGGGGCAGTTTGTAAATGCCAGGAGGACTAGGTTAAAAGCGCACTAATATGGACCAGCTTCGCTGAACAACCCATATTCGCGGTCACTCATGCTCCACTCCACATGACATACGAGTAACTGGGCTTATTCTAGGGATTTTTTCTTGGGGGGGGGGCTTCTTGGGGGGGGGGCCCCCCAAAGGTCCGAGGGGCAAGGAATTTTTGGGGGGGGGGCGAAAATTTTTCGAAAAATATGCTAAAAATAGCGCTATTTTTCTGGCATATACTATAAAAGTTGATTTTCATAGCAAAAATAAGCAGATTTAGTGTTGAAAAGGGCAAAAATTGAGTAAAAATCTCCGGCGAAGCCGGAAAATTTTTGAAAATTTGGCCTTCTGAGCGATTTTTTCAGGGCAAGAGTTGGTACCAAAAGGGGCACCCACTTTTTTTGGGGGGGGGCGATTTTTGGGGGGGGGGGACGATTTTTGGGGGGGGAAGGGTGTTTATGGGGGGGGGGGCCCCCCCCCCCCCCCCCCCCCCCACTAGAATAAGCCCAGAGTAAGATCTACATTCTTCAGCTTTCAAAGCAAGCGGGACGGTTGTGAAATATTAAAGCTTACGTATTCGAAATAAACAATGCAGTTCTGGTGGAAAGGTGTTCAAGGTGTTTTTTCTGCAGTGTTGGCACATAATCTTGTATTAAGTTGATGCGAAAAGCAGTTGACATTATGGAGGACGTGTATTATTAAGTTGTATAATAAGGAGCACGACCACAATATTATACTTGCAGGCCATGCTGACAAAAATCGTACAATTTTCCGAAGAACTGCCAATAGCAACAGCAAGCAGCAGCCGATAGAAACTCTGGACAGTTTTCGCGAATATGGGTTGTTCAGCGAAGCTGGTCCATATTAGTGCGCTTTTAACCTAGTCCTCCTGGCATTTACAAACTGCCCCTCCCATATTAACGTTTTAAAACCTAGTCCTCTGTCTGCTTAAAACCCTGTGTCACCCATATTGCATTTTTCATGCTCCATCGGAGCATTTTTATTCTTGTATACGTATGTATGTATATATAATATAGGTATTTGCTTACGCAAGGACTTTTCTTGAGGTCGGGCTTTATCGAAATCAAAATATATATATTTGAATTTTTTGTTTCACTTGAAAGGGATATATATATAATGTTTCATTAAACTTTTCGGCATTCAGGTTTCGTTATTATATATATAATCGCTTTTTCCCAAGAATTCAGCTTTTAGTTTTTAACTGACTAGATAAAAATAAATTTACAGGTGAATACTTCTATATTGATACACGTATCATATATTATATCTGGGACATAGGCAGGGGAGGGTCAAAGGGGGGAATTCCCCTCCCCGAAACCAATTTGACCGGCAGGGGAAATTTTATAAAAGTTTCGTGCCGTAGGCACGAATTTTATTAATTAACTCAGGAAAACTTATTTGCGCATCAAAATACACTGCTAAATGTTCTAAAATTTTTTCAAAATTTGTTCTGAAAACATAGGTTTAACCCCTGCCATGTTCTAAAAAGGTCTTGCTGTTAGCTGGAGCAATTTACAATAATTTTCCAGCTTCTGGGGGCTCTGCCCCCAGACCCCCCGAGCAGCTGATACATTTATATATATATATACAACAACATGTATCTCTGAGAATTTCACCTTGCTCAGTTGGCACGTATATAAGTGATACGAAAAAAGCCTAAAACGAGCGAATAAAGATTTTGAAAAATCAGGGTAGCTGTTCAAAATTTTTGGATGTGACTGCCCTCCCCCCGAAATTTCTGGCTACGCCACTGTATTATATATACATATATATTATATATATGTATATATATAATATATATACACATGTGTGTGTTTGCGGATAGTCGAATTTGCGTTTGCTAAAGTTTCAATGTTGACTCGGAGTTTTCGCACCTATATGTACGCGTACATGATAAGAGTAGTTATTTTAAGTTTCTTTAGAAAATGACTGCGCTCCCAAAAAATCTCCCAAAACTGCACAAAGGTTATTGTCTCCATTCTCCTCTTCTGAAATGCCAAATGCATATATAAGGCTAGTCTGATTTCCTACAACCTTCTGTTGAGAGACATCTTAGTTTGTGTCGGGATGGCCGAGTGGTCTAAGTCTATATATAGGTAAAAAGTCGGAGTCTAAGTCTACGTAAGTCTAAGCTGGTCAGAACTTCCGATCTTACGGTCGGTGGTTCGATTCCCGGAGGCAACAAAGCTTTCTCGACTCTAGCCAGCCCAGCTATCCACCCTTAACTGGTCGGTAAATGGGTACCACTACGGTGGGAAGGTAACAGGAGTCTGGAGTCGGCCCCCTTCCATGGATGCAGTCATCATTTGAGGTGACACTCCTGGCTCTACGGCTGAGAATCCGGGGATGAGCACCGGCACATGTCCTGTGTCAGGACGGAGATATCTCCTGGGGTAAACCTCTACCTTTACCTTACCTTAGTTTGTACAAATACGAATACATACTCGTATGTCGAGGGCCAGTAAAAGAAGCGGACGCAGACGCGGACTCGGGGTATAAAAAACGGACGCGGACGTAAGGTATAAAAAGCGGACGTCACTTTTTGGTATAATCCGCGTACGCGGACGAAAGGTATAATTTGCCTGGGTTTTCTCTAGGCGAAAAAGGTGGGGGGAGCCCCCCCACTATTGGGGGGGGGGAGACCAAAAGTGGGGGGAATCAAAAGTCACCTAAAAATGCCAAAAATGCAGTAAAAACAGCCTATTTTCTACATATACCACTTTCACTATGCTTAAAAGTGCTCAAAAATCAAGTTTTAGTACCAAAATAGACCATTTTGACCAAAAAGTTCCGGTGAAGCCGGAAAATTTTTGACAATTTTGACCAAAAATCCTTAAAATTTGGCGTTTTCTGGGCACCCTATAGTGAGTTGGGGGGAAGCCCAAAAAAGTGGGGGAAGGGGTCGAGTGGGGGGGGGGGGACCCGAAAACTGGGGGGCGCCCCCCCCACTAAAGAAAACCCAGTTTGCGGACGCGGACACAGGGTTTAATTAGCGGACGCGGACGCGAGGTATAAAATGCGGACCCAAAGCGGACGCTAATGTACTTATTCAGTTAACTGTTAATTGTATATACTCAACTCCAACTTAGAGGAACCCCCATAAAAAGACTCCCCCATAACCCCAAAAATAGCCAAATCTTACCATTTTTACCCTAAATATTCTGAAAATGTTCCGGTTTCGCCGGATTTTTAACGAAATTTACACTATTTTGTCTTATAAACACCTAAAATTAGTTATATTTTAGCGATTTTTAGCAGTTTTTTTACAAAAAAAACTAAAAATTAGACAAAAAATATGCCCCCCCAATTTCGGTGAGCCCCCCATAAATTTTGGCCTAAAAGTAAGCCAGGGTTTAGGTACTGTTCTTGTTTAGATGTTGGCTCTGACGATACGGACGTAAACTGGGGAGATGATATTGGCGGCTGTGATTTTGAAGATCCAGAAAGGTCTGCATCAGGCATGAATAATTTAAAGGAAGGTTCAGACATCATATCGTCCTCCCCTGTCCCGTGCTCTACTCCGGGACCTCCCCCTGCCAAATCCTCTCGACTTGTTCAGCCTTTGCATCCTCCCGGTGAGGACAGACTCCAGTGCGGAGATTGTCACAAACTGTTCAGACTCGCTGACATTACCTCGTTTATTCACCATAAGGTTAGTTTTAGAACTAAATTTTGACACAAAATGACTTTAATAATCTTCCCATTTTTGCTTGTTTATACGTATATATACATAATATTAAATAATTGTTTGTAGTTCTGTCTGTCATTTCATGGCAGTTATTTTGCTGGTCGTTGGTCCTGACGCATGGCTGCAGTGTTAGTAATCTCTAGCATTTGTGTGCTCATCTTTTCCATATATTGCACTTGTTTTAGGTGATGCGCTGTGAAAGCAAAGAAAACTGTGATCCCGGTGATGTATCGTTAAAAGGAGAGGATGGAGGTGGATCGGGGAGCGGAGGAGGCGCTGAGGAACTGAGCATTGGAAGGCGTCGACCTTGCATCTCTGATCCCCTCCTTATGAGACGACCCCGGCCAAACACTCAGGACCAGACCCCATCTCCCCTTTCTGTCGCCTCTGATCATGGAATACTCAGACATGCTCCCCTTCACTCCACTTCCTCACTCAAGGATGCAGTTGTCGATACCTCAGATATAGGTATTTGCGTATATATGTAGCCAGTATAAATGCGCTTGCTTCCCGTTAGCTAGAGTAAACTGGGTTTATGTTAACAAAAAAAGTGGGGATGGAGAAAGTGGGGGGAAGCCCCCCCTCTGGTAAGCTCCAAAAGTGGGTTAGAATAAAACGGGCTAAAAATGCAGTGGGCATAGCCTGTTTTCTACATGCATATACTGCTACGTATAAGCTAGAACGTGCTCAAACATTAAGTTTCATTACCAAAATAAACGATTAGTGACCAAAAAATTTCGGCGAAGCCTGAAAATTTTTGACTAAAAATGCTAAAAATTTGGCAATTTCTAGGCACCCTGGGGTTATTGGGGGGAAGCCCAAAAAAGTGGGGGTGGGGCCGAGTGAGGGCGGGGCGGGTGCTCGAGTGGGGGTGCTCAGAAAGTAGGGGGGGCAACCACTAAAAGGTCAAGCCAGGTCAATTTCATAAAAACTGGCTAACTCTGTACTAACTCTGTGAGTATGTAATAGGAAATACTTATGCTAAACGAAGTATTGAACTTGGGTCGCAAACGAGTAATAACGCAAACGCATACAAGCACGGTTTGTTTTTTTGTGTCCAGGAGCGTGTCCAGACACAAATTTTCTTAGCTGGACACAAAAATTTTTAGCTGGACACAAGGTAGACACAGCTAAATTTTTCATAGAGAAGTGTCCAGAAAAAATTCCTGAGCATCCCAAATCTTTAAAAAAGCTCTAACTTTTCTGGGGGGCTATCGCCCCCCAGACCCCCCGCTCTTATTCTTACATTTTTTCTCCTTTAGGCTTTGGCCACCTATCTTAACTTGGTTAATCGTTCCGCAACTATGTACCTACGTACTCTTATGCTTAACATTTCTATTTTTACTTATTTTATTTATATTTGCATTTAACTTAATTTAATAATTTCTTAGAAAATCCACCTCTAGGGCGAAGTTTCTTTAGCAAATCCATGAAGTTAGTTCGATTTGGCAGTTGAAATTTCAAGGTAACTTTAGCCATTATTTGTGCAAAAATTAACTGAAAAAACGGCTCCCCTGAAAAAAAACTGCGACATTCCGCACTTTTTTTGAAAATTCCGCAACTTTTTTCGGAGTTCTGGGTAAAGTTCCGCAAAACTTTTTGACCTTGAGTAGAAATTTTCAGTTATCTCTGATTCTACGCTTAAATTTTATATTCTTGTCAAAATTCTTGTCCTGTGGCTTGCGACGTCAACAAGAAAAGTGTGGCATCGGTGACCCTTGCAAATTGCTAGACAATTGCAAACAATAGACCACTATATATATATAATTTATTCGCATAATAACAAATTTTATTCCTACACTAAAATAGCGCGTTAAATACCACTTATATAATATATTATGTATTATATAATTATATAATACATTATATATATTAGAGCTGCGCGAAATTTTGTTTCTGGACACAACTTTTCTTAGCTGGACACAAATAAAATTAGCTGGACACAAGTTTGACACAGTCCCGATTTTCAAAAAAACCCTGCATACAAGTATATGCTGAATGTCTTAAATTCCTCTTAATAAAATCTGCTAGACCCCGTGAAGTAATCACTTTTTCCAATGGATGAGTTAACAGTTCGTGATTTTAGGATTCGGTTTCCTCCCTTACGCAAAGCTTTTGTCGACAAGAGGGGAGTCAGTTCGAGCTAGGCTACGCCCAGAATTTGATAGACCAGAAGTTATTTGTTCATTTTATTGTTTTATTTTCAGAGCCACGTGGGTTTCTGTGCGGTGTGTGTAAAGTTGGCGTTCGTAGCGCCTGGCTGCTGGTTCAGCATATGGAAGGACAGCATGGTTTGAAACTTTATTCGGAAATCCTGAATGGTTCCTCTCCTCTCCTGCCCCTTCTATGGGAAGTCTCCTCCTCTCCTGGTCCTTTGCCCTCCTCCGGCGCTTCCGTTCCCTCCTCCTCCTCCTCTCGGCGTACTGTACATAATCGCCCCCCTTCTAACGCTGGCAATCCTCCTTCTGTTGCCGACTATCTCTCTAGTCTAACCAATGGCGGTGGCTCAGGTGTGACTGTGACTGAGTCAGGTGGTCTCCTTTTGAATCTTGGCGGTGATCCTGCTGCCCAGGTCACGCAATGGCCTGGACTGGCTGGTCGTCATGGCATCTCTCTTGGTAACAGTGGTGGACTGAAAAATGGTGCAGACTCTGCAGGATCCGTCCAGATCTATGCGGATCGTTTAAGACAGTTGGCGGAACAGGGTGGATCAGGCGGGACAGCCACTCCTCTCTCTGCTCAGGATTCCATGAGTGCAAAATCCCATCATCTGCTGAATGCTGCAGGAGGCCTGACCAGTTCCGGTCTACTGTTGCTGAACGGTGGTGGCAGCGGAGGAGGTCGAGAGGACTCTTCACCCAGCGAATCTGACGGGAAACCGTCTCCGGAATCGGTATCAGGCTGTGGTGGTCCAGCCGTTGAGGGAGAGAGTGGGACGTCCACTGCGTCTCCTGCAACTGCGCCCCTGCTAATGCTCAGCTGTGATGTGTGTGCCAAGACCTTCGGATCACGAATTCACTTGATGCAGCACAAGCGTACTCACATATGTACGTACTTAATTTGATGGGTTCATAAATTTTGTGATAGGCATATATACCTTGTTTGTCCATACCTTCTTTGGATATTCGTGTTTTGTGTCTGTAGCTTGCTGTGTAGAACCAAGGTTTTTTTAGGCCATAGCTTAGGCCATGGCCTAAATTTATGAGTGGATGGCCTAAAGGATTTTTGCCGTTGAGGCCATTTGGCCTAAATTTTTTGACGAAAACCCAGTTAAATTTTATTGATTTTTAAGTAAAATCAACAATTTTCTAAAAAATTTTTCGCGCCTTCGGCGCGACTTTATCCATTTTTCCTTGTATTTCTGAGCTGCGCTAGCCGCCAGCTAGTTACATTGTCTATTTGCACTTATAAATACACATTCAAGTTAAAATTTCATTTACGTATATATACTATTATAAAGATTTCATCGAAGAAATGCTATTTTAGTATATATGTAGTTTAACTTGTATATTTCTATTAGTTTAATTTTTTCTTTCTTTGGGCCTATTTCTTTAAAGATTAAAATGGTCGGATTAAACGGATCAAAAACCAGCCGGATTAAAATTTTAATTTCTATTTCTTTAATGCAGGATTAAACGGATTAAACGGATTAAAATTAACTCGTTTAATCCGACCATTTTTAATCCGCGGATTAAACTAGTTTATTGTAATCCATTTAATCCGCCATTAAAGAAACAGCGATTAAAAATTTTAATCCGCCAACTTTTAATCCGTTTAATCCGCGTAACTGCACGAGGATTAAAAGTTAGTTGAAAATGCATGCGGATGATTAAACGGATTAAAATTAATCTTTAAAGAAACAGCGATTAAGCAGGTCGGATTAAAATTAACTCGTTGAGTTTTTAATCTGAAGTGTGAATAAAGAACAGGATTAGATTAAAATTTTAATCCTAGGTGTATTAAAGAAATAGGATTAAATTCAATCCGTTTAACTCGTTTAACTCGCTGGATTAAATTTTAATCCGTTTAATCCGAAGTGCTATTTCTTTAATGCGGATTAATTTTAATCTAATCCGTTTAATCTTTAAAGAAATAGGGCCGTTGGTTCATACTCGTATGCTACTACCTGTTTTAATTTTCAATAAAAATTCATTAGTTCATTAAAACTGTCGTGCACTATTATTTCTATGCTAACAAGGTTCTGTTTTTGCAATTTTAAAGTAAAATTGTAGTTTTTCTAGTGTGTTAAACAGTGTCGATGGCGATTTTTGTTGTTAAACAGCGATTTTTGAATATATAACGCGTGAATATATTATATGATAACTGTAATTTTAACAATGCGTACAACTACAATAACGCACAACCTAGAAAGTAACAAAATTTGGATGGCCTAAATTTTTTGGCTGATGGAATAAAAAATTTGAGTCGTTGAGGCCATTTGGCCTAAAGTTCGGCGACCAAAAAAAAGCCTGAGTAGAACCCGACCTTAGCTATTTATTCGAGTCACCATATAGTTTTAAGTTTGCATACTTAATATGAGGACTAGTGTTATCAGAACTATTAATTAAAATAAATTAAATTATATTATTAAAATAGAAATTATTGAATTTAAGCAACTGGCAAAATATGCATTTCTAAACTACTTAGTTGCTTCTATAGCAACTTGTACTATAGATTTATATACCTTGTCTGCTTTTAATTTCAGTAAAACCCCATAAATGTCATATCTGTCAATTCTCTTGTACACAAGCGGACAAACTGAAACGTCATTTACAGTCCCATGTAAAGAGAGGAGAATGCACCATGAAAATAGCTGGATTATCGGGTTAGTCTATTCTGTTATCTGGAATGACAACATCCTAAGCTGTTTAACTGATACGGCATTGATAACTTGAAATAAGGTGACCCTAGTCACATTCTGAAATCAATTGAATAATCCTTATATTCTGTACAATCGTGTCGATACGGTTTTTCACTCCCCTCAAGAAACCGTGTTTAGTTAGATGGTAAGAGGATGTTTTCAGTTACGCAGGAGCTATAGCACAATTTTTCATGCTTCATGAGAACTTTGTCTTTTGCGTTGGCGGAACTAGGGGGATTCGAAAATGGTATGTCTCCAATTTTGCAAAATTGCTATAGGAGTTTGCAGCTCCACGGATCATCAATCTTAAATCCTTATTTAGATTCTGAAGCTATGCGCCTTTTTGTAAACTTTATATAAACGATGGGGTCCACGTCAAAATAAAAGTAACTTTTTCTTGCGTTCTCATCCACTAATTGTTTTTGTTAGAGCTTTTATTTTCATGGGGATGCTTGGGGTTCTGAGAGTTCTTAATTATTTGTTGAGAATTGATCTATAACTATGTGTAGTTTCATTTTTGGTGGGGGTTCTCGGGGTTGGGTTATTAACTTTTTTGAGATTTGATCCGTAACAACATCTACTTAGTTTCAAAATTTTAAAAGGTTTTCTTGGGATTTGATCCTCTGCTATCTAGTTTTAAGTGTTTGCTGGATGTTCTGAGGGTTCGGGAGTTCAGATTTTGGAAAGTGTGTGCGTTGCCTGAACTAAGATCTATTGCGATCTTGTTCATCTTGTCGTCAGCATCCGATTGATACCCATATTGTGGGCATTGGATGTTATTCCGACAAATTTTTCAGTCTAAATTTATTAGAGAAGCCAGGAGGTCCTCCCAGTACACCCTAGTTATATGCTGCAAATCTGATAACTGTACACAGATATAGGCAGTGAGAATATCATTGCATTTGAAGTGTCTGACAGAAAAGATCCGCTACGTAGTCACGTAGTAGTTCCCAAGTACATACGCATGAAAAAATCTGAGAACCTCCTTTTTCCTGATGAGGGTTCTGGGGGTTCTAGCTGTTATCTTGACATGGGCCAACAATTGGAGCTTAGTAACATCTTTTTCATTCGTAAACCCAGTCTAGGAATCGAGGCAAACGTTATGCCACAATATCTCGTGTGCCACTTTTGTTTGATGAGTATATACATGGTTTTTATTGTAATATGTTTATTGTTTGTTTGTATTAACGTTTGTTGCAGAGACTGGCAAAACAGTGGACGCTAAGCCGCATTTTCTAATCGCAAACGCCATCAATAGTATTGAAAATGTAAGACACAGACACGTTTTCATCACTTTAAGCTTAGTTTATGAAATTGTCATTGTTATTGTTTCATTTCCCCCAACATATGTGTACATATAATTCAGATAATATGTTGTGAGTACCTACTTTTCGTTTGAAGTTTTGTGTTCATAAATGACTCTGGAATGTGGTTGCAGATACATAATACTATAAATGGACGCCTCTCTTCCCTTTCCAATTACACATTTTAAGAATGTTTCTGAATTTGAACCCTTCTTCTAACCCTGAAAATTCCTAAACAGGGTGTACCTTAGTACGAGTACCGGTCCGGTTCCCCTTTCCAGCCTGGCTATCGGCTGCTGAGCTTAGATTTGATACGCACTGAATAGACTTTCTCATCTTTTGTTATTGTCGCCTGATTTTTAAAACTTCCTACAACATTGCGTTCATCGAGCATAATATATAATTGTAATTTAACGAGAGACAATCGATTATGTTCACGTTCTTGTAATATAAGGCCTTGTTGTTATTTATTTTAGAATGCTAACAATAGACCTGAGTCCGTGTCCGCTGATATTAATGCTGTCACCGATCAGTCTGTCTTGCTACTGAACAACAGTCTGACAACGGACTCCGGTGGCATTCTAGGATCCGCACCATCCGTCATTTCTCCGATCGTCTCTTTGTCTGCATCTAACAACAGTGCCTTACTCAATCCCAGTAACACCAGTACTGCTAGCTCTGACACACTGTCAACTTCCGTTGGTGGTGGTGGTGGTGGTGGTACTGGAGGGACTCCTGGCGGAGATTTGCTGTCCTCTGTTTGGATGGCAGCTCCCAATTCAGTGCTTCTGGCTCAGTACTATCAACAGCTGGTCACTGCCAATCAGCTTGGAGGGGCCACGGCTTCTCCGCCAACCCTGACCTCCACAGTCACCCCTTCCTCGCTGCTGGCTCCCAGTGCTAACTCTGTTACCAGTGCCGGAGAGGATCTGAGCGCCCTTCTGGTGACAACCAGCACGACCGGTTCATCTCTGTTGGCGAGTGCGGCTAGTTTGATCGCTGGAGCCAGCATTGGGAGTGGAGGTCAGGGGCTAAACTCAGGGACGTGCACTCCGCATCCGCCGCCGCTAACATCCAGCCCAGCACCGCCTAGATTTCTGACTCCCGGAGGAACCCCTGCCGGAGTGGTAAAGACGGAACCATCGCCAACGCCAAGTACAACCTCACCGTCCAATCGTCCGAAACGAATGGACAGCTGCGAATATTGTGGAAAGGTTGGTTGATCTGCGACTATGTGCAATTAATTAGAATTCGCTTTAATCAGCAAACACTTTTGTCACGACTTATCTATCCTTAAGGTCGTGCTCCCCTTACGTGCGTATGTCGTTACAGAGAGTGTAATTATTGCCTAATTTCATTCAAGCTTACAGAAAAACACCTGGTATGATGATAAACTCCTGTAACAACGCCAACTTCATAACGCACATGTACTGTACCGCGAGAAACAAAAATGTGAAATTGTAGAAGTGAACGTGAAAATTATGCCCAGAGACTATGCTAATTTTAAAGCTTATTAAGTGCTCTACAATTTTGCTTTTAGATATTCTTTAGCTCTTATTGTTGTTGAGCAATGAAGTTTTGAAGTCCTTTCTTTCAAAAATTGGTTGTTTTTGACGCGATCTTGATGAGAACCGGTTTGATCGAGTCATATCAGCGTAAACCAGAAACACAGGAAAAGTTTATACTCAAATTAAAGAGCTTCGAAAGATGCACATAATATTGGGTTACTTTGAACCCTGTACAGTAATTTATCCAAAGTTCCTAGTCGAATACCTGATTTTGTCAAATATATATATAGTGGCCAAAATTTTTTTGACCGAAGATGGCTCCACAGCCAATGGGTGGATCTGAAAGATATTCTCCATATTGTAACATATCTTTGGAAAATTTGCCCGTGGCGGTTTTTTTTCTATCGTCCTCCAATTAAGAGCAATCATTTTTCAAAGTTGCATAAAACGTGAAATTTTAGAAAATGCTCAATTTCTGCATACAGAATCTGGGCTTATATTCTCGTGGGGGGGGGGGGTAGGAAGCCCCATAAACACCGTTTCCCTCCCAAAAAAAGTCGTTCCCCCCCCAAAAAAAGTGGGCGCCCCTTTTAGTACCAAATTTTGCCCTGAAAAACTCACTCAGAAGGCCAAATTTTTAAAAATTTTCCGGCTTTGCCTGAGCTTTTTACTCAATTTTTGCCCTTTTCAACATAGTGTATGCCAGAAAAATAGCGCTATTTTTAGCATATTTTTTGAAAATTTTCGCCCCCCCCCCCAAAATTCCTTGCCCCTCGGACTTTTGGGGGGGGGCAAGAAGCCCCCCCCCAGAAAAAATCCCTAGAATAAGCCCAGCTGAATCGATATTTAACATAATCAAAAAACCGTCTCCGCCAAATTATCTCAGAATCACATTGGATATGACCATTTTCTTTTTGCATAAAACTTTTTATAAATAATTTTAATCAAAAATTGTATTGCTGCGTTTTGGTACGTTTGCATACCGTACAAACTATGTAGACAGACATGTTTCATTAGTACTAAAATGGCGCAGAAAATATAGAGCTTCATTTTTTTAATTAATGTGTGGCTCAATTTTAACTCAGTATTGTCAAGAGTACATAACAGTATCAGAGTATAAAAACTCTATGTTGACTATGTATTAACATGCTTGATATGCTCGGGTCACTAACTCGGACCCCCCCCCCCCCGAAAGTCGGGTCCCACCCCACACTAATTACATACATCATAAGTGTGTGTCTGCTCGCTGATCTGCTACTAGCTTAGGCTTACGATAGGCATTTTTATTAGTAATTTTTAATTAACTAATCATAACTTTAATTAGGTATTAATGTCATTAAAAAAACGAATCGACAACTTTCGTAGCATTTTTTCTGCTCTTTCCAACGATATAAAAATTGTTGCAGACTACATTGCTACGAATTTTTGTTTTGTGCAACAATTCTTTATAATCATTGGAAAGAGCATATAAAATGCTACAAAGTTGTCGAATTCGTTTTTTAATTACATTAACCTAATTAAAGTTATAATTAATTAATTAAAAATTACTAATAAAATGCCTATCGTAAGCCTAAGCTAATTAGCGAATCAGCTAGCTGACACACACTTGTATGAAAGCATGTAATTAGTGTAGGGGTGGGCCCCCCCAGACTTTGGGGGGGGGGTCCGGAGTTAGCAGACCCGAGCATGTTAGCATGTTTAGTACATAGAAGCGTAAGAGTTTCATACTTTATTCTATTATGTACTCTTGGTATTATATAAGTTATACCTTTCCAGAGAGGACTGAATGTAAGGGAAGTGTGACCTTACAGTAGTGGTGAGGTGAATGGATACGTTCTTCTTGCTTTTTAGGTGCAATGATCGCGTCTGCTAATAAAGATCAGTTTAAGCCGAAGCTTGCCCAATTCAATCACCACATAATATTGTAGCTAATCATGTCGTAAACATTTGTTTTATATTTTGGAAAGTATATATTGTTTTTGTTTATGTTTTAGATTTTCACGAATGGTCGAATCTGATCGTTCACCTGCGTTCACATACCGAGAAAACTGTACAGGTGCCAACTACAGTTCTCCTATGCTCTATGCTCAAAGCAGTAACCTCACTCGACATATGAAAACTCATGGACAACAGGAATGGTACAGAAATATTAGCCCTAGTCGTAAATTGCCTTGATTTTGTGCCTATAAAATGTTGTGTTGGTATAGTTTGTGTAATTTTGATCTGAAAAGACGGGCAGTGCTAAGGTGCTGTGCTTCATGATGCTTCTGATTTTGGCTTAAAGTATTTTTTATGGTCTACAACTCTATAGTTATTGCAATAGTCAAACAATATCCTCATACATATTAATTGATGTTGCCATGTTTTTATTTCAGGAAACGTGTCACTGCCCCATCTGTTATATGCCATTTTCTGTTCATTCAACCCTTTGAGAAGCATATGTGAAAGTGTGGTGGAACACAATCAGATGGCACGTCAGCGTAATGCGCCTAACAGTGTCACTCTCGCCACAACTCCTTCCGCTGTCGCAGGCGGAACCACCGTTACCCCCTCCTCGGCGCTGCCACAGCCAACTCTGGAGTCTCCAGTACCGATCCTCCCCACAGCTTGTGCGACTGACCACTTCCGGACCAAATGGATCCACGGACGGCGGGGCGATGAGCACTTTGGTCTGGCTACAGACTCAGCCACTCGGCAGTCGTCCGCTCTCGTTGCTGGTGCCCCCCTCCAGTGGGACTACCGCCATAGGGGATGGAATATCCATGGACGTGGATGACTCAGAGTTGCTGCTGAGATCTGGCAGTGCAGCCAGCAGCAGCGGCGGAGAGGATTGGCTTGGCCAGACTGAACCGGATCAGAGCAGCCTGGATGAGACCAGCGGAGAGGCGTTGATGGACGATGTGAAGGTGGAATCGGCGGCGGCAACGGCCACCAGCGGAATTGAGATGGAAGAGGAGGATCAGGATCCAGAGGTCATGGATGCCTCACTGATGATCAAAGAGGAAGAAGACGACGACGAGGAGGACAGCCAGGATCAGGTTCAGGATCAACCTGCTCCCTCCGCACCCTTTCAAATGGGATGTTGCGGATTCACAGGGGGTGCGACAGTGCCTGCTGAACAGCTGCAAGCAGACGAATCCTCGCAGTGGTGCAGGCGAGCCGCAGAGACAGCAGCTGCTGGATAGTCAAGACTGCCCAACTTTGTCTTTGTCATCCTCTGTAGAATCCCGGTGAACGGAGTGTAGTTCATCCACAACTCTCTGTCTTCCCCCTTCTCCGCAGTGTGTTTAGTTAGAGTTCTTTGTCACTCTTTGTGTTCTTCGATGTCATCAGTTGTAAAGCGTTTTGTGCAGTGGCGAACCTGCAAAGACTCAAAATTACAGCAGTTTTTTGAAAACATTACAGATTTTGTGGAATAGTTTAAAAATTTTGACCAATTTCACAGTAACCATCCTGGAGGACAGTGCTTCAGTTACAGTATGTAGGTTATAAATCATAGAAGGAAACAAGAGGTTAGATTCGCTGCAACGAAATAATAAACAGACCACGTACAACAAAAAATTATAGATGTTACCCTGTATTAGTCAGATACTGAGATATATAGATTTTATAGTGTTGGGGGGGGGGAGTGAGAATTTCAAGTTGTGCTGCAAAAACCAGCATGAACAAACGAAAAGTTGATCAATTTCGTGTGCCTGTTCTTAAGAAGGTGACAACTGCTGTGGGATATATATATTCATATTGACAATTGTTCAAGAATATTGTATTTGCTGTCTCGATTTAACTTCAATATTGTCCCAGTGCTTGTTGGCTTTATGAATAGATGGTGTTATAAACCGGTGATATTGTTTGTAGCCTTCAAAGTTTTTATTTAGGTAAATAGCTGGGTTGCTGTGGTTTTGCTGATACGTATGTCTGATGTTTTTTTTCTAATTCATTTTGGTGGCTTTTACCTTTGTGGGTTTTGTTGCCTGTGCGCTATCTTTTATGGTCTGTTGTGGTCTTTATTTAGTTTTAGAGTCTTTTCATTATTTTTTCTGTATATATTATAAATTTGTCTTGCACATAGTTTACGTTGTATGTTTGCATTGATTTTGCTTGAATATAATGTCACTGTTGTTATTCATTTTATTGTAAACTAAATTCTCATGTTTTTCACAAAATCACAAATTTGGTCCTGCTGTTTTCTGTCATGTGACAATTTCGTGGATTTTGCTGTGTCTCCATTAAATTTATATATTTCTTATAAGTTTATTTTGAAATAATTATAGTCTGTATTTATTTACTATGCGTAGTTGTGAAATTTAACTCCTGGTGTTGCTTTTCTGCTGAGCTATGTCTGTGTGGTTTTAGTCTTTATTGCATCTGGCGTTTGCTATTCGGAACTGATTTTACATTTTAAAAAATAAAAATTTTAGTATGGTTTGAATCTCTCCGCCATCGGTATCTGCGAGTATTTCAGAGTTCATGTTTAAGTTTCACTTCAAGATACAATCTTTCTTTTAAATGTTTAATACGTCTTGTAATTTTTTAGAATATATATTTAATGTCTACATTCTAAACTCAATTTCTGGATGATGAGAATTAGGTCTTTGAAGAACTGGGCTCTCCTCCACGGTTGTAGTCATTATTTGAGCTGGCACTCCTGGGCCCAAGGGCTGTGTATCCGGGGATGAGCACCGGCAACTCAGACCCTGACAAGAGTAGGAGATTTGTCCGGGGTTACCTTTACCTTTTTACATTCTAAATCACTAAAAATTCCAGTTTTATTCTATTAGTTATTTCGGAAAGCATTTATTAAGCATTTTGCCAGTCGACAATCCGGTCTTTATAGACCACGGACATATATGTTCAGTTGTATTTTATAGTATGTATATTACCTGTTTCATATTCACCGGTGATCACGCTTGTCTTCTGTGTTGAGTCAACTTGTTTGCTGCTTGAAAGGTCTATTTTAATACTCATACAGCACCAGCACCACACATCTAACTTTCCATTATTTGGGAGTGGGAGAGCCTTTTACTACTCAGGGTAGTGAATCGATTTGTATTTTGTCGTAAGCTTTAGATTTAGTTTCATGCAAGAAGTAAATACTGTTTCTTCACCTTTTTGAAAGCAGCAAAACCCTTGAAAACAGAATTTGAAAAAAATTACTACCTGTCCGTTTCGAGTTATCCATACGATTATAGGAAATATGGACCTCAATCCTGAGGAGAGTAGTAATTGTAAATAATTCGTTGTCAGAGTAAACTTTCATATAAGTGGGCATGAGCGAATCTGATTGAATGTTCGGTTG
>JASAND010016737.1:0-17393 GCA_030248195.1 Trissonchulus latispiculum
CTCTTATATCTGTACTCTTGGTAGAAGCCTATTTATGCTGAAGTATAAGATTATTCTTTCTGTTTTATTTTAAGTTTTTGTAAATATGTCGTTGCATCGGTATCGTCTGTGCATTTTTATTTGGATTTGAAGCATTAAAGTGAATTTGTTTTTGGTTAATTCTTATGCATCCCTTATTTGGATGAGCTGTAGATAGAGGTCGAAAAGTAGCTTCAGTAGGACTGATTAAGTTATTTTTCATTCGATACTTTCATCAGTTAAAAGGTTTATCGTGCCTAGTCCAGGTGCTATACATTCATTCTTGGTTGGTGTATGGTGAATACCGTGATTAGGAAAAGGTAACAAGGGACTACGTAAGACATGAGGAGGAGGCCACTTTTCTTCCGGCCTTCTCCGGCCGTTCTCGGTTGCAGCCTTCATTCCTGGTTCTTTCTCAAAAAGCCTTCCTCGGATTGGGGTGTACACACACTGTAAAGAAAGAGACGGTGGGATTTGCCTTGGATCTCTTGAGCTTATCGGTATCTGAACGGCAACAAGCTTGTAACAATATCGTACAAGAACGTCGGTTTATTGAACATCTGGCACCTGGCACTGATGAAACACTATCTTGTATTTAAAATTTGCAGCAGGTACGATTTTTTCTGATCCGATGGCCTTGTGGTCTAAGTAGCTCGTCAGAACATCCAATCTTATGGTCTGTGGTTCAATCCCCGAAGGCCACACAACTTTCTCGACTAGCCAACCCAGATATCCATCCTTCAACTGGTCTGTAAATGGCTACCACTGCGGTGGGAAGCAAACTGAAGTCTGTGTAGAAGGGCCGGTGTCGCCTGCCAAAATTTCCCCCGTAATTGTTAGCCTAAAGGGGAAAAATGCCAGAATTTCCCCTCTAATATTTGGCATACCGAAATTTTCATTTTCTTATTTTAATGATATGGTTTGTAATTTAGAGATAATAAAGATTATTTCTTTTACCTCCTTCCTTTCTAAAAAACCTTGCAACCATTTTTTCACAGCGCTGGTATTTGGAACTATAGGTGTAGCAAGATATTATATATTTAACGTTTTAAATTTCCCACTTTAGTTACATATGTCATTTAATCACGTCAATTTTTTAAACAGTTAAGAATGTACCATTCTAATATATATTTGTTATTTTATTGTTTTGGGACGCCCTTATTTTGTTTGATAGCTATATAGTTTTATTCATCTAAGCAATTCGTTAATAAGTACTTTGGCACAATCTGATTTTTCATTCCGTCCTTTTGTCAGCACTCTTAAAAACATGTTAACAATTGCTCTTGTATACTTATTTACGGTAATTGCACAACTTGCGTATCAAATTAACCTGCACTGGAAAATGCAATGTAAATTTCATTTTGAATATACGGCAAGACGTCGTTGACTATTATATAAAATCTGCAAAATTTTTGTGTAAATTTCTGTGTACAAAAGTGTAAAACAAATCCAAAAATGTGCTAAAAAGGGTTAAAATATGTAAAAAAAGCTAGTGTTAAGAAATTTAAAAAAACTTGTGTTAAAAAGTGTAAAAACCTGTTAAAATTCTAAAAATTTAGCGACTGGTAATTAGTGTTGTTGCCCGGCCGGTTTTTTAACTCGGCCGTCCGGTCGGTAATGCAAACCGGCCGGCCGGCCGGTCAAAAAAGGCCGGCCGGTACCAGTTTTGCCCTATTTTTCTTGTATTTTGTAAAATATTTAGCATTAATTGATGCATAGAGTTAGTCCTGGTTATGTACAACAGATTAAATCAGGTAGAGTCCTTTTTCTGAAGACCGGCCGGCCGGCTGCTTTTGATCCGGCCGGCCGGCCGGCCAACAACTCTGCTGGTAATAGCTAATAACTGTAAGTGTTTTTTAGTATGTTTACAATTTACAACCCTAGTCCTGTGCCACTTTCATTCTAAAATATACAAAAATCAAAAATAAAGCTGGTTTAATTTAGTTCTTCTGTGGTGCAAGGTGCTAATTTAATATACATACTTATGGTTTAATCTATTTTCACAAAACTTGTAGATTGTGTACTCATGCTTGAAAGTTCAGTTTGATTGAGAACTTGTATAATAAATCGGATCAAGTAAACAATCTCCCCCCCAGCCTCAGTTTATTTGATGCTAGGTTTCTCAAAACTTGACCAATATAGCTCAAATTTTGTGTGGGGGCATTCCAACACATGTCAGATTAATTGTTAATAAAAATTTTAAAATTTTGAAAATTTTAAATTTTTAAGTTTTTATAAGGGGAACCGAAACCTTTTTGTCTCCGATTTTGCTGAAAAGTTGTATATGGGGGTTTCCAAGATCACTGAGCACGAATCTGAAATCCATTTTTCGATTCACATTTTCGTTAGTTCAGTGTAAGCTAAAGTAGTAAGCGAGAGATGTAAGCTTATACTGAACTAACGAAAAACTCATTTCAGATTCGTGTTCTACGACACAGTTTTCCCCTATATACAACTTTTCAGCAAAATCGTTTTCTTGAAGGTTTACGTATCACAATTTCTTTTTAGATAAAAAACTTAAAAAATTTAAAATTTTTGAAATTTTAAAATTTTATTAACAATCAAATCTGAACATGGGGTCTTATCTCGATTATCCCCCCCCCACCACTCAAAACCCTTAAAACTTGATCAAATGTGCTAAAATTTTGTATGGGTGTGTTTTCGACTACGCTGAGTTCAAATATCATAAAAATTTTCGATTTAGCGAAATTCGATTTTTTCAATTTCTAAAGGAGGACCAAGCGAAACCGAAAAATTTTTTGTCTTCAGTTTTGCTGGAAAGATGTAGCATATATACCTTATGGGGGTTTTTGTGGTCGTAGAACATGAATCTGAAGTCCGTTTTTCGATTCAGCTAATGGTTAGCTCACTATAAGCTAAAAGATTTAAGCGTAAGATGTACGCTTGTACTGAGTTAACAAAAAGCTGAATCGAAAAACGAACTACATATTCGTGTTCTACGATTGCAAAATTTTTATATACATCTTTTTCAGCAAAATCGAAGACAAAAAACTTCCGGTTTCAAATGAATGCCCCTTAGAAATCGAAAAAAAATACAATTTCGCGAAATCAAGCAATTTTCGATATTTGAACTCGAGTGTTGTCGAAAACATGCTCACACCAAATTTACGCTCATTATGATAAATTTTTAAGAAGTTTGAGTGGTGGTGAAATTGAAATTCGAGACAAGACTCCAGACATGTGTTGGAATGCGCACACACAAACTTTCAATCAATTCAGTCAAGTTTTGAGTGAGAGAAAACGCTTTTTTGGGGAATAGGTTACTTGGGAATTTGGGAGGAAATTGTTTTATAAGTTCAATAAATCTTATCTTATCTTATATTAAAAGTAAATTACAAGCTATTCAACTGCAAAACCTTAAATATTTTATTAAAGTTAAGGATTTCTTAAACTCATATGAGATTCACCGAGAAAATCTAAGTCCCACTTTCGCCTCAAGACAAAAATTGTGCTTTTTACATGTTTATATATACATCCTTTTTTGAAATATTTTTTTAAAACTTAAAGTGTAAAAGAAAATTGTAAAACTATATTGAGATATATAATCCACTCAAAATAGTTTAAAACAATCATATGAATGATAAAATTTTAAATGCCTAAAAGCGGGGAAAGGATTACATGCTGACGTCATCATGCTATTAAAGTTTCCCCCTTACATAATAAATTTTAATACATATGCGTATTTATATGCATTATTAGCCGGAAATCTAGCATGGGGAAAATGTAACATACGACACCGGCCTCCCTTCCACGGATGCAGTCATCAGTTGAGGTGACACTCCTGGCTATACGGCTGAGAATCCGGGAGCTTTGCAGAACCCATATTTCTGTAGCGGGACACGGAGATATCTCGGGGTAAACACTCTACCTTTTTACCACATGGACGATCTTTTATACTTTTTCTGTTGTACTAGTTTCAGTTACGTATTGCTACCACCATACTTTTGGTTCGAATTCGAAACTTCGAATTTTTGCACTAGGCGATAGTTACCGTGCGTTTGTTTTTTTTTCTCGGTGAATAACGCTTATTGGAAATGCATTTTACGGCTAAGTGTTGGAACGATGTGGGCATTTTGGCACCATACTACTATTATATGTTGGTAGACAGGATCCCCCCATGCTACCTTTTTTTGGTCATTTTGGCACCTGGCCAATTTTGGCTCTGTGCCAAGGTCCCAAAGTCGGACTTTCGCTATTTTTCGCAAATTTTGGTCACACTTTTCTAGAACTGGGTAGAAGCTGGAGAGGTCTAGTATCTTTTGTTGAAAATTACCAGTAGGGATGCATAAAGTAACGAGGGGGATTTTTTAATTTTGCTCCCTAGCTTTCAGGAGATGGGCCCAAACTTTGCATTTTTTTGGCCTGTTTTGGCGAAAAGTTTTTAAGTCCCACTTTTACTAGAAATGGCATAAAAGTCACTAAAAATGGCGTTTTTCGGTCTTGGGGTGGTGCCCATATATAGTAAATCGGGGTCGCTGAAAACGATGAGCATACTGCCGATACCGCCCGAAGTGACCACTGGTCAGCATGGCTCCTGTGGTTCCTCGCCCAGGGTCAAAGTTGGGAAAACTCACTCTAAACAGCGTTTTTCGGCGTTTTGGTCGTGGGCATATATAGTAAATCGACTACGCTCGTTTCAATGGGCATATCGCCGAAACCGACGGAAGTGACCACTGGTCACTACAGCCTGTGGGGTCTATTGACCACTGGTCAAACGGCCTAAAACTAAGTTTTTGACCACTGGTCAAACGGCCTAAAACTAAGTTTTTCGGCATTTTGGTCGGTGGCATATATAGTTAATCGACTACGCTCGTTTCAATGGGCATATCGCCGAAACCGACGGAAGTGACCACTGGTCACTACAGCCTATGGTGCCTATTGACCACTGGTCAAACGGCCTAAAGCTGCGTTTTTCGGCGTTTTGGTTGGGGGCATTTATAGTAAATCGACTACGCTCGTTTCAATGGGCATATCGCCGAAACCGACGGAAGTGACCACTGGTCACTACAGCCTGTGGTGTCTATTGACCACTGGTCAAACGGCCTAAAACTAAGTTTTTCGGCATTTTGGACGGTGGCATATATAGTAAATCGACTACGCTCGTTTCAATGGGCATATCGCCGAAACCGACGGAAGTGACCACTGGTCACTACAGCCTATGGTGCCTATTGACCACTGGTCAAACGGCCTAAATCTTCTTTTTTCGGCGTTTTGGTTGGGGGCATTTATAGTAAATCGACTACGCTCGTTTCAATGGGCATATCGCCGACACCGACAGAAGTGACCACTGGTCACTACAGCCTATGGTGCCTATTGACCATTGGTCAAACGGCCTAAAGCTGCGTTTTTCGGCGTTTTGGTCGGTGGCATATATAGTAAATCGACTACGCTTGTTTCAATGGGCATATCGCCGAAACCGACAGAAGTGACCACTGGTCACTACAGCCTATGGTGCATATTGACCATTGGTCAAACGGCCTAAAGCTGCGTTTTTCGGCGTTTTGGTTGGGGGCATTTATAGTAAATCGACTACGCTCGTTTCAATGGGCATATCGCCGAAACCGACGGAAGTGACCACTGGTCACTACAGCCTATGGTGCCTATTGACCATTGGTCAAACGGCCTAAAGCTGCGTTTTTCGGCGTTTTGGTCGGTGGCATATATAGTAAATCGACTACGCTCGTTTCAATGGGCATATCGCCGAAACCGACAGAAGTGACCACTGGTCACTACAGCCTATGGTGCCTATTGACCATTGGTCAAACGGCCTAAAGCTGCGTTTTTCGGCGTTTTGATTGGGGGCATTTATAGTAAATCGACTACGCTCGTTTCAATGGGCATATTGCCGAAACCGACGGAAGTGACCACTGGTCACTAGAGCCTATGGGGTCTATTGACCACTGGTCAAACGGCCTTAAACTAAGTTTTTCGGCATTTTGGTCGGTGGCATATATAGTAAATCGACTGCGCTCGTTTCAATGGGCATATCGCCGAAATGGAGGGAAGTGACCACTGGTCACTACAGCCTAAGGGGCCTATTGACTACTGGTCGAACGGCCTAAACCAGCGTTTTTCGGCGTTTTGGTTGAGGGTATTTATAGTAAATCGACTACGCTCGTTCCAGTGAGCATATTGCCGAAACCGATGGATGTGACCAGTGGTCTTGCTTGACCAGTGGTCAAACCCCTTAAAACAGCGTTTTTCGGCGTTTTGGTCGGGGGCATAAATAGTAAATCGACTGCGCTCGTTTCAATGGGCATATTGCCGAAATGGAGGGAAGTGACCAGTGGTCACTACGGTCTATGGGGCCTATAGACCAGTGGTGTTTGGAGAGGCGAAAAAGTTTTATCTGTATACCACCCACAAACAGAGGTTGCAGCGGCCGAAGCTTGGGGCGGAGGTGAGAATTCAGTGGTACTATATATTGATATAATCAGTTTTCTGCTCTACCTACGGCACTGTTCAAGCTCCTTGTATCCATTACCGCATTGCTGGAAAGGGATCCTTTAAAATGACAGAAGGACAAGAAATAAAAATGCTCCTCTGGAGCATGAAAAAAGTAATATGGGTGATGGTGAGGTTGTAAAATCAAAAGAGGACTAGTCTTTAAAATGCTTAATATGGGGGCTAGGTTCAAAAATAGAAGAGGA
Organism: Trissonchulus latispiculum; assembly: GCA_030248195.1. Taxonomy (NCBI): domain Eukaryota; kingdom Metazoa; phylum Nematoda; class Enoplea; order Enoplida; family Ironidae; genus Trissonchulus; species Trissonchulus latispiculum. The sequence continues at coordinate 6,690 of JASAND010016737.1, forward strand.
CTAGGTTGTGAGCGAATTAATATGGGCACAGCTTCGCCGAACAACCCATATTCGCGGGATTTCACGCTTCGTCTTAGCTTTTGTCGCATACAGAGCTATCAGTGTCAGTCAGTAATAAGAAATTTAAGAAGTTGAATACTCATTGAATATATTTAGTTGTTTGCATACACTGTTAGACTTGCTAGCAATATACTTAAATTATCATGATGTGGTCGTGTTGAACTGCAGCAAGCAACGAGTGGAGATCTAAGGATATCATGCTAAAGCTATTGGTTCAAGCAGGAAGGAAATAGAAGGTCAGAGTCCTAAAATTATTCTTGAGATATAAATGGATAAAATGCACTGGTTAGTATAAAGAGTTTCTCAAAGAAAAAGTTTGCTAAAATAAAAGTTCCGTTACGCTCGAATACATATATACGTACATAGCAGTAGAGATTGTTTGTGCACTATAAACTAAATGTAGCTTGGATTGATATGCATAATGATTTACGTTTATAAACCGCGAATATGGGTTGTTCGGCGAAGCTGTGCCCATATTAATTCGCTCACAACCTAGTCCTCTTCTATTTTTTAACCTAGCCCCCATATTAAGCATTTTAAAGACTAGTCCTCTTTTGATTTTACAACCTCACCATCACCCATATTACTTTTTTCATGCTCCAGAGGAGCATTTTTATTTCTTGTTAACGCCTGGATAGCTGGCCTTGAGCCACGTCTGCACTTAAGTATTACCCTAGTAAAGGCTTTAATTTGGTGTATCGGTTAACCCTGTTTTCGGTCGCACTTGGTCTCCACCTGACCTTGCAGGGCTCATCAAAGGGAATTTTCAAGTTTTCCGGCTTTGAACTTGAATAACTCTGTCACAGTTTGATTTCGAACGCTAATATTCTAAGTTATTTTTGAGAACATATGGGGGCATATTATGTGCGAAAATGAGCGAATCCGTGACTATCGATTTTTGACCAAAGTGACCCCCCCCCGAAATGAGTTGAAAAATTTTACTCTACTCATTTATCTCGTGCGCGAAAAGGCCATTAGTTACAAATTTGTTTGATTGTGTTGTGCATCTGTTTAGATTATCAGAGCCCATCCGATACATGAAATTTTCTCCAGATGGTATGCTGTTTGCTACAGCTGGCTCGGTAAGCGGTCACTTTAGACGTTGTTCTGTGAGACTGAGCAGGGAGCATCGCTGTTTTTTGGGATTTTCATGGAGTAAACATATAGTTATGACTGCTTCCTGCCATGTTTAAATGCTACATGGGTGACGCTTTGAGTCAAAAATTAAATATATCCCAAACCTTGTCTTTCCTAAGAACTGAATTGAACAGAAGGATTGCAGTATTTCTTTTCTCTTTCCAGTAGAAATGCTACTCAACAGGAAGTGGAATTACCAACATTCACTTTTGTAGTGAGGTGTTCGGAGAGTCCGCTTATATCGTCCTTATAGTGTATATTTCCTTTTAGAACGACAAGCTTGTGAAAGTGTGGTATCTTGATCAAATAGGTAAGGCAGCTGTTGACTATGCTTTTCTTGTAACTTTATATAAATATAAATACTATTGTGGTTACATGTAGTCAGTGCTGCTTTAGTTTAATTTTTTAACAGCTGCTTGTCTGTCAGTTTGATGAAATTTTGAAAAAATGAACAATTGGCAAATTGTTCTTGGGAAAGCTTGTAAAGTTACTTTTTGCGAATTTGGCGGGGTCTAGGACCGCCAAGAAGTAATCTTCAGCAACTGCGAAAATTTTTTCGATGATTTGGCAGAATTTGGCGAAATCTGAGTTTTGAAGTTTGGGTTCACGACGTTTTACCCACATTTTCCTATGGGGGCCTTCATTATGGCAGATCCAAAGTTTAGCCAATTAAGTCTATTGAGAATAGTTATGTAGGGACCATTTTAACATATTCCAACAATTTTTACATTGACGAGCCCTCTAAGTATTGCGGGGCTGATAGGAACCAGGAAGTTGAAAATTGGTTAACATGTGGGACACGTCAATGAAACTGTTGCTTCACTTTCTTTCAGATAATAGCGATCCCAACTGTGTTGCGTTTTCCTTCCTCTACCTGCCCCATCCTGCTTCAGTTCTTGGCTTTGAATGGAGGAGGACTGGTAGATATATGCCAAGGTATGCTTCAAATTTTGGTTCCCCAATTTTGATTCCTGAATGGTTTTGCTTAATCGTGAGCAATTTTTTAGATTGACTCATTGCAGTTGTTATGGTTTGAAGTACGAGAAATAATTAATAATATATAATACGTACTGTTTGGAAGGCCTTTACTGGCTTTCTTTTTCAGGCAATGTGTTGGCAATGTGCTAATTACTTGGTGCACTGACCATATCTGTCGTATCTGGAATGAGACTCAGCTGCCGGATTCTGGCCTGCTGATTCCTGACTCTGCCTACAATGAGGAAGCCCTGTCAGAAGATATAGCAGTTCCGCCCTCAAGATCTCATCTAGTCTCCAGGCATCCCTCTGACAGCGACCGAAAGCACAGCAAACACTGGGCTAAATATCATGGAAGAAATAAATTTGTCCATAGGCTTAAACATCTTCGGTAACGCTGCTATTAAATTTTGCTGTCATAAAGTGGGAGGGGCTTGAAATATTGTGCTCAGTCAGAGGTGTGTCTCATATTGATTCTATAATTGACCGATACTACCCATAAGCTTGTGCCAACCAGCTAAGAACGCTAATTGGGGAGAGGCTATTTTAAGCTAAACATAAAAATTGCATTTTGCTTTTCAGGTTTTTTATGAGTTAAGTAATCCATAGGGCTTAACTACTGTGTGTTTTCAATTCTAATTTTCTTTCTAGACATTTGAGACATAAAAAGCGCCGTAAAGGTTCAACGAGTGACATTGTCAGTGACGCTTCGGACGGAGTGGGACGACCGGTGGTATCTCGTCTGTCTTCAGTTTACCTGGAACCGTCCGAAACAGTTCAATCACCGATTGTTTATCATTTTCACTTAGCGGCTACAATCAGTGCTGAAACGGGTGTGTTCCTGTGGTAACATGTTTTCTTTTCAAAAGTTTGAACTTTTATTAAAATGACATTTTCTATTTTCTCAATTCTACAAATTTTCTATTGTTTGTTTTGTAGAAAAATCAGTGAAAATACGCTTGCTCTGCAATGGGTCAGATAAGGCCTTAGTCCGAAACAGGAGAGCTAATGAGCACTGTCTGTTTTAGGTGAATACATGCTTTTCAATAATTCTTTGTTTTCTGTTGATTGCTGTTACTCTCTGTTTCTAGACACTTTGCTTGTTCCTTCCCTGTCTACTCCTTCTGCTAGCACCGCACAACATTTCGCTGTTCACTGGTTGAACAACAAAGAACTAATGTTCTCTTTGGGTGCAGAAAAACTGCTGGCTGAAGCTTTAATGGCTATAGAAAATCGGGATAGCAGGGATGATGCAATTAATCATGTGAATGGTACTGAAGGCTCTGCTCACTCTCAAGGTATGTACAGTAAGCTGTTGTTTGATTTTGTATCGAATCCTGCCCTTCCGGCAACGGTTGAAGATGTTTAGATAGGCTAGCTTAGAGCTTTTTTCCTATTACCTACAATATTAATATTCTCTGTCTTACAATGTACTAGGTATTTCTTTTATACTTTAGCGTCTCATAATTCAAATTCCATAAGCAAGCCTAAGCCAGATTTTACGTTGGGGGTGGAAGATGAGGAGGATTATGAATCGAATCGACCAGAAAAGGAGGAGTCCCACAGCTTGGACCAGAAAACATTACAAATATCATCGGATTCAGGAAGCAATATGGTATTTCACTTGGTTTTAATTTCTGGGTTGATAGTATGTGTGAAAAGTTATTAGTATAAAGTTATAGTGTAGATGTAGTGCTTCCAGTTAGAGTTTTGGCTGCAATAGTTTCATAGGTCCTTTCCAAGAAAGTGTAGAGTACAGTAGAGTTAAGATTAAATTTTTTAAGTCGGTTTAAGTGAACTTGAGCCTGAGTTTCCCCCTCTTTGAATCCTGTCATGGATTGAGTTAATTTCAACTCTTCTCTACCCTTTCTTGAAAAGGCCCCTAGCTTTGTTCCTTACTGTGGATAGCAAAACGATCACTTTAACGAGTCAATTCGTCAATTCATACTGATAAGTTCTTATACATCTTAGAAAATTTGCTATACTTAAGGGGGCGACTTGCTCAAACGTTTTTCGATTTGATTCATTTTTGGCATGAATATACGTAGAGCATGTGTGTGAGCAAAACGTATCCACTCGTTGGTTCTTAGTCGCCTTCCTGTAACCCGGTGGTACGCTTCGAGACCTGGCCAACCCCCCCCCCCCCCCCGATTTTGGCGACACCCAGCATAAACACTTAAAAATTTGTCATAGTTGCTTGATTTTATGAAAACATCTACGTTTTGCTAGAATGAGAGTAGACACGCTGGATAACATTGACTTTGCTGTAACCCCGGCGATTTGAGAGCAATGGGAAATTTGAAATCGAAAAAATTTGGGAATCGAAAAATTTAAATATGATGCGACACCGGAAGCTAAAATTTGGTGTGAACATACACCTCATAAGTCTATAAAATTGTGCCAAATATGAGGGAATTCTGCCGCAGACATTATAATTTTACGCCGCTTGAAACATGAAAAACGTTTCAAAATCTGGTACAACTTAAGAAGACTTTTGTAAAGGTAAAACTAAGTCTTGAAGTTTGTTCAATTATATACATACCTAATATGTATAGCAATCAATAGCTTTCATAATTCTGAACAATTTTCCTTCTTGCTGCAATCGCATATTTGCCACCCATATCAAGTTATTTTCAAAAAACTGAAATTTCATGGTTTGAAAGGACCACTGAATTAGGGGGTTCTACCTTGAAGTTGCCTTAGTTTAGAAGACGTCTTGATTTAGTTGGGATAACCATTGTATCGGTTAGAACTGATTTATTTCCGTGTATTTTGTTCCCTGTCAACAGTATACGGTTGCTTTCCTGTCCTGTGGTAGGCTGTACAGAGGCTACAAGAATATTCTAGTCGGCAGTTGAGTTGGTATTCACATGAATATTCAAAGTGATAGCCATGCGTCCATTTATGAAGGAAACAAGTTGAAATTTATGTTGTATTAGGATTCCTAGGTCTATCAGCACAATTTGAGCCAAATCAGTCCCCGTTATCTTGTTATCTTGTTTGAATATCTTGAGATATATACTTTTTGAACTAGACCAAAATTTACATTTTTCGTGTTTCAAGTATGTTAAAACTATAATGTCTGGGCAGAATTCCTTTATATTTGAGTACAATTTTGTAGACCAAATGTTCACACCAAATTTTAGATTTCACGCTCGCAGCAGATTAAAATTTTTGATTCCGTGGCCGAAAATTTCAAAATTGTCGACGCTTCTTCAAGTTTAGACTAGCATTGCTCTCAAACCGCTGGGGTTACAGCAAAGCCAATGCACTGTCTTTGTTACCCAACATGTATTCACTCGTTGTGCTAAACCGTAGATGTTTTCATCGAACCAAACAGCTGTGAGAAATTTTCAAGTATTTATGTTGGATGTTGTCCAAATCGGAGAGTCGGTCAGATTTTTATTTGCATTGTGGATTATAGAAACCAACTAGGAATCTGAGACTTCATACTATTTGCCCACGCACGTGCTTTACATAATATTTTGTGCAAAAAGAATTGCAACATTACGATTAGTCCTGATCGGCCTCCGAATTCGACGACCACAACGACGATTAATCTGGGAGTAGTGACCTGGCTTTTTTCTAGGCAAAAATTTCCGGGGGGGGGGGGGAAGAAAATTTCGAAAAATGTTTAAAAAACAGCTCTTTTCTCTGCTGAGCTAAAAATTTAACTATTTCTAACCTTAATTTCAGATTAAAATAGCTAAAAAATGCTGAAAAGGGCAAAAAAATCCGGCGAAGCTGGAAAATTTTGTGAAAATTTACCCTCAGAACCCTATTTTTCTGTTGACTCCGGAAGTCTGGGGTCCGGCAGACCCTAATGCTTGAGGGGCGCTTTTGGGGGAGGGCTGCCCAAGTCTGCGGAGGAGGACCGATTACCTGGGGGGGGCATTTTCTCTGCGTCTTCATATTATGACTGTAGTCTGGTAGAGGTCGCATGCACTGCTAGTATAGGTTGTTTAATGTTATTTTTAACACTGCCACGAAACCATTCTAACCAGTTAATACACGGCATGTATCTCTATTATATAACTGTATTATTTCTTGCTGTATCCATTTATATATTTTAGTGCACACAGTATCATAATACCTTTGAAGTCAAGATGGAAGCGCTGTTGCGTGAATGGCATCAGTCGTCCGATGTACTGTTCGCGGTGCATCCGGTCGACGGAAGTTTATTAGTTTGGTGGGTTTCTGAAAATTGAAATTTAAACTAGATTTTTCAGCATTTAAGTTGTCTTAACCCTTGGATTGGACAAATGGGCGCGTATAGTTGGGTAACTTCTATGCTGGCTTTTTCCTAGGCAAAAAATTTCTAGGGGGGGGGGGAAGTCTGGGGGGTCGGTCGGGGGCTCGGATTTCTGGGGGGGGAAGAAAAATCTTTGAAAAATGCCTAAAAATAGCTATTTTTTGCTGCTGAGCTAAAAAATTAACTATTTTTAACTTAAATTTAAGCTGAATAGCTAAAAAATGCTTAAAAATGGGTAAAAATCCGGCGAAGCCGGAAAAATTTTTCAAAATTTACCCTCAAAACCCTATTTTTGCGGGCATTTTAGAGTTCCGGGGGGGGGGAAAGGCCCGAATCCTGGGGGGGGGGATTCTGGGGGCGATTCTGGGGGGGGGGGAAGATTTCTGGGGCCCCCTGTTGGAAAAAGCCAGCTATGCGGAAGACAGTTGCTGTAAAGCTGGATGTACGCTCATCTTGAGACAGTCTGTAGCTAATGCTAATACGCTGGCGCTTGGTTACACTAGTTTTAACTGTTTTTCTGTGCTCTAATAACTGAAAGCAAATTCATACTGCATGATTCCACTAATTAATGGTTATTCAAAGTTGCATTATTTTGAAAATTTAATGACACAAGCTTTGAAAACAAGTAGTGAACAAATTGTTCTGCATAATACTCTTTTGCTCTTATTAGATGTAGTAAGAATTGTATCCTTTTAGGACCATCGATTTTTTGGACGATATGACCCGTCAACCCATGGTCAGTTTTTCCTCTCGTCTTCCACAGGCCTTTCCATTAACTGATGCTGGTTCTTTGCAACAGTCTTTGGCCACATTCAATCCTCATGATCCTGTGTTTGTGAATGTTCTTCACAAATCGAACAAACCTGGTAAGACAAACCTGGTTGTTGGTTCCTTGTCTGCAGACCTGTTTTGTCGTAGATGAGTTTCATGCTGTGATAAAGTGATGTACAATACTGTTTACAGAATCTTCATTAGTTTTCATGATTTCAGGAGGAAAGGAGATCAAAGAACTTCCGCCGCAGATCCGAAATACTGTATTTCTGTTAACAAGTCATGATAATGGGTCATTGAATTTGTGGCACCTAACAGTGGATGAAAAGTCAAAGTTTGCCACCATTCTGAATATTGCTCATCGTCACAGAATTTGTGGTCACAGGTATTGCTCTGCTCTTGCTAAGTTTGTGAATTCTATTGGTTGAAATAGAAGTAGAAATTAGGTAGAAATTTCTTTATTTTTCCATACAGTGATTTATCTGTGTTATTTTCAGATTCCGCATCAATGATCTCAGCTGCCATCCAGTATTGCCGTTGCTCCTAACAACTAGTCATCACAATGTGAAACAAACGAAGTAAGTGTTCAGTGACAATTTTTAACTCGTCGTTTTCTTTACTGTGAAATATTTTTCGATTGATAAATATTTGCCAACCTTTCTTTAGGTTTACTGAATTCATTATTATGGTTTCTTGTTTCGTTGTAGAATGTCACCTGATCAAAGTCCACATGAGAGCTCTGCTCCGCTTTTCCAATACTATAACTCTGAGCTGATACTTTGGAAGGTAAATTTTTTAAATTTCTAAAATTTCTTCAGTTTTCAGGAAGGTTTGACAGTTCATAATAAGAAAAGTGAGCACACATCATCAGTTTGTTGCAACCACCAATAATGTGCACACTTTAAAATCATTGGATTAGACGATGTCAAAAATGCTGACTATTCGAGATTAGCAATGGTTATCAGTTGGACATTTCTTTGATTAATATATACGGTTTTATTTTATTATTTTCAGGTTAATAAGATTGGTCCTTTATGCAAATCAGGCGGAGTTCAGGAACTGGCTAGAATCAACAGTGCAGCTAACGCTGCTTTCTCCAGTGTGGCTTGGATACCTGCAATTTTGCCTAGGTATGTTTGACTACTCAGATGCTCCTTGTTCCAATATTATTTCTAGCCAGAATACGATTGGTGTCTTGAGCAGCAGAAATGTTTTGGAGTTTAAAGTATTGCAGCTTGATGTTTATAAGCACAGAGTGTTTGCTCAAACATTTCTGTCGTTTTTGCCGCCAGAAGATTTTCGGGTGGTTTTTTAGTTCGACCTTTGGTTCTGTATGCAATTCGCCAAGTTCATGCTTTGTTGCATCGGATGGAGAAGCGCTAAGGGTTTACCAAGCTGTCATTGATGCCAGAGCTTTGATTTCTGAAGTCAATGCTGCCAGAGCGCAGAAGGTAGATTTACAGTCTACTTATTGATAAATATTAATTGCTGTGCTGCTGAAGGGAATAAAATTGTGCTGCTGAAGGGAATGAACTTTCTCGCTTTCATACCAGTTTTGTAGATGCCCCCAAAATGATAGAAATGCCTTGCCAACTGTGCTTGAGTTATGTCCATGGGGATTGAAATAACTTTTTTTGACAAACTGTCTGAGCTGGAAAGACATGCTACATGCTGACTTTTTCATTCTTCCCGCCACTGTTGTTGTTTTAGGCGGAAAGTGTCAGCAGTCGAGGAAGTTCTTCCGCCTGCAGCCCAACCAGGCCAATCAAGGATTTCTGTGAAGGAATTGGCAGCATCAACATTGTCTCAACCCAGTCCACTGCCCGTCCCGGTTGTGTGGTTGATGTGGGTCCCATCCGAGATGCGGATCAGGTGGGATTCAGTCACTGCGCATAGAATTTTTAAATTAAATTATTGGTATGCAAGTTTGTGCTCATTTTTTGCGCAGAAGGCTAATGCCACATGGTTGTTTTTTAAAATCTGCATTTTCTATCAGTATCCATAGCATAGTCTTCGGATAGACCACCGGAATGCTGATACTTGTAGGGCTGTGAAAGTTAACCGAATTTATTGTAAACTGAAAAACTGCAACTATAAATAGGCTTCTAAAAATTGGGTTAGGAAATAACAAACGTAAAATCCGAAAAAGCAAAATAGACCATTGCCAGGCAGAATCCTAATTTTGGAGATCTGCTTGATTGCGAGATTTTAATAACAGATATGCCAGTCTGAATGCTCGTTGGCCTCAGATTACTGAAAAAGGAATGACTTATACTTCACTTATACATTAATTAAAGAATGGTAAAAGGGGGTGGTGGTGGTTGTCACCAAGTCAAAGGAGCTATCAACCAGCATACTGCATATGTGGCTGATAGAACTGTCTTCACAGCCCAGCCGGCCGGAAACCTGGGAAAGAATGACTGGTACAAATTTTATGGCTGCATTAGAACATGTCGATTTTGTCCCGATCCATACTTAGAGTAATGCCGAAAAGATTGATTAATCTTGCAGATGACATCTATTACGTTTACATTTTATCAAAGAGTTATACTATGCAATAATAATATCAGTACGAAGTAGCAGTATTTCGATCCTATGAATTAATTAGTAATTTTTTTGTACAAGAATATTATAGTAGAGTAGATTTAAGGTTAATACCTTGACGTGTCCGTGTCTATAAATAATTGGTATTCTTTATTGTAAGAATACTGTCATTTGCGTAGATTTAAGGTTAATATTTAAGCCAAAGCTACTACTTTTGATTGTTTAGGTCAACTGTCTTTCGATGGTGAGGAAAACCCTCTAACGTCGCCCGAAGGTGAAGCTCACCTTATAGCATTGTTGCGAAACTGTACATGCTCTCTAGCAAGGTAATAAATCCAGAGAAAACTGAGCATATGTTACTGTTGTGAATTGCAAAATGGTTTCCGCAGTTTTTTCCATTTTTAATCTCATTTTTACTTTATTATTTACCTCATTTTTGATTTCCTATTTACTCATCAATTTCTTTAATTCTTTGTAGGGTCTGTGAACAGCAGTTGTCACTGCCTCCAGATGTCAAGATATTGGACGTGAAGCCATCTGCTGGTCATTTGTCTTCAGTCCTCTATTTATCCGGCCTGCATTGCACCCTATTTACTTGTCAGTGCTTGTTCAGATGATATTGTAAGTTATTATTTTGATGTTTGTCGTTTGTATCTAAAAACGTTGTTAGTATGTATGTAATGTTTGGTGCAAAATTATTCTGATGTTAGTCTTTACCGCATTCTTCTATTCTGATAGCTGTTATGCCTTTTAGTGTGCATTTTGCTTTGTTTTAGGTGCGATTCTGGCGAGGCGAAGTGGCTAAGCGGGACGGTTCAGCGTTGCTTCGATATGAATGGAAAGAATGGACCATGACCGAAGATACTAGTCGTGTGGCTTCCGTCGATTTAGATGGTATGGTTTAATAATTTTTTAATCATAGTTTAGTAATTCAGTTTTCTTTTAAAATGAAAAGGTTATTACAA
>JASAND010016739.1:0-39852 GCA_030248195.1 Trissonchulus latispiculum
TTTTCTAACGCCTAATCTAACCAGTTTTTGGTCTGAGTTTGAAAGCCGTCCTGTCCTTCAACCAAAAATTCAAATGTATGAAACATAACATGAAACTGCAGGATACTGCTCTGTAGGTAGCCTATGCACAATGCTGATTGTAAATGGATTTTGCTTTCCGGCCTTTCGTTATCCTTTACAAGATTTATAAAATTATAACAGTTTTCAAAGCTATGCATCTTTCTATTGAGGTCGTCGTTAAGTGTTTTCAAAATATAACCATTAAATATGCAGCTTTATGATTTTTCTACATTTCAGCTCAAATGAAAGTCATTTGGCGGCTAATGAAATTGATAGTGTGGCTAACTTGATTTTTTTGACGGCTGTTTCCCCACTGACTCCACCTAAACCCAACGATCAGCATCAAAAGGAAACCTATTATTATAGTTACTCCAACAAAAATTAGAAGAATATCAATGAGCTTTTTGAGAGCCAATCCCCTCCTTCCTCTAATTCTTGGCCACCCTCCGAAATAGATTCCAAAGTGGTTCCAACTTCTGAAATAGCTACAGATAGAATCGTGGCCCACCAATAAGCATTCTGGAAAACTTGGAAACGGCTACGAACGATAGATCTGATTTTGAATCTGAAGTAATGCCGCCAAATATTGATACGAACTTCTCCTCAGTACCTCCAGTTTCAGTCTTTCAGGTATATGCGAAGTATATAGTTGGAAAACTGTTGTACCTACAGTCCTGGTCAGAAATAACGTTTTTCACGAAGGCGAATGCGAAGGGCCTTCGCGAATTTGCGAATGTAGTTTTACATAACTTTCGCGAAGGTCGGCTTGAATTTTCCTTCGCAACACAGTAGGACGTGATTGATTACTTGTCAAAAGCTTAAGTTTAAACTTGCTTTTATTGCGCAGCTGTCTGTCCAAACCTCTATACTACACAGAGGTAAAACTGACCAGTTTGCCAGTGGCTACTAGCAGTTAATTAAAGCAGCAGGCACCCTGCTGTTTGTTTTGACATCTGTCAGAAACACTGCGAATGCACAAAGGACTCTGCATTCGCCCCTTCGCGAACATTCATCAGAATTTTTGATGTCGAATGTCTTCGCGAAAGTGCGAATATTCGCGAAAATTAGAAACTTATTTCTGATCAGGACTGTACTTGATTTTGAAGAAAGGAAGTAATTTCCTTTTATCTTCACAGGTTTCTGGTTTCTAGTGCATACCTAAAAAATCTCGAATGTTCCGCCAATTTTTAGCTTGCGTTGTATCAGAATCGGTAGATAGTAGTATTCGATTTAACAATTCTTCCTAGGCAAATGTATATATTGCTTTAGGGTGACCATCATCCACTCAGCCACTGCTATGGCAATGAGATTGATTATGAAGTTGTTGAAATCACCAAGGCAAGTCAGGTCTCACTTCAGCTAAACTGGCCTCTGGATGCGGAATTCGAGGAAAAGACCGCTTCGTTTTCACTCGATTCGTATTGAGATTGTCCAGCCTGGTCAATTTCTTGGGGTGAAAATTACACCGGAAACAAAGAAACTGATTCTACACAAGAGACTTGGAAATGTAGGTTGACGTTGCTGTATCAAAGTCGGAATTACAAGAAACTCAAAGAGATCATATGAATTATACGACTGAAGCAAAAATTGGCGCAAATCAGCTCATAAAAAGCATTTTCAGTCAGCTCTTTTAAGCAGGTCACACTCAATAATCCTGGCCAAATAATCCTTACTTATGGAATCAAAATCATCATTAGCTTTTTCTATTTCTTCCGATTAGATCGGGCATGATGGACGACCCCACTGTTGTGGTAAGCGACGTTGGAAGACTACGTCAGTCGGGGTCTCAAACTAAAGATCATACTACCAGTTGTAATTTGACCCAAGATGAAGAATTCTTTCATAATTCTAATGATTAATATTAGAGTTTATACTCACTCCGTTTCCTACGCCCACGTTAAATATCAACACCAGACATTGAATGCTAATGAAAATATGACTGCACTTCTGCTCCGTCTGCATCTTATTCCTATACAGTCATTTATTTTAGAGTATAACTTCCCAGTTAGTGCAACACGTCGATCCTGAAGTCGACTATATAGTACAAGTATGTAATTTGTTAAACATGTTTACAAATGTCATCAATTAATTTATTATTTGATTATAATGTAGTCTTGATTCTATCAATACATTCTCATAATTAAATAACAAACAGCACACTCGCCAAATCTTAAATTTCGTTGTGGATCATCTAAGCTCCACTAATGTACTCGTCGTTTACGATAGCTAGATCATTAAATTAAGAGATCACTTTAGATGCTGTAAGTTGCTGCAGCTTATTTTAACGAAATTTTGGAAGTGTTATCATTTGTTTTAACTTCAGGTTTGTGGATTCTATGAAGACTTCCAAGGACCTCCAAACTGGAACGGATCGCCAGAGAAACACATAATTGTTGAAAGACCAAGTACGACTGTATACAATCAAAATTTCTTATTAATCACTGTTTAAGCTGACTTGAATTGAAACGTTTCGACGAGGAAAAGTATGAAACTAAGCCCACGATCAATACAGCCAAATCTATTGTTTTTATTTATCAATTCAGCTAGAATATAAGCATTGCGTCTGCACTGCCTACACCAGATTATGGATAATATCAAGAGTCCATAATTAATTCCTTTATATTATAGAAGATGTTCTTACATTTGCCTAGGAAGAATTGTTAAATTATAGAATCTTCTTATATATAGTGCAATTATGCACTCTTGATAATATGCTTGTCGTACTTCGTACAGCATTACTACCGCGTCAGCTCAAGTGCGTCCAGTCTAGTTGAAGGCAAAACAGATAAATAAAAGATGAATAAAATTACAAATTTGTAGCATCTAAGATAGGTTCCTTGCTTGATAATATAATACTGTAATCTTATTTTTTAGCTCGGGCCGTGGTCTGTGCCAATAAGGTGGATTATAGCATTTACTTCTCCAAAGAAGACAAGTCGAATGAAAATCATTTCTTCACAGAAAGTCAGCCTCTAGTGAGATTGTCCTGGGAGTTTCCTGAAGAGCACAGTCTCTTTCATGACGACGACTCCCACTGGATTCGATGGGGTCGACTAACAACTCCGGAAAATTTTACTCTTGAAGAGAGCGTAGATGACGACGGCTGGCTTTTCAACTATACTCTGGACACTGCAAACGCCCATGTTAGAAAGATATATAAGGTACAACATATTAGCTGTTTATTCACACCGTAGATTTATAGACCTAAATTCACCAACGTAGTAAAACCTATGAACTAAATAATTAACCTTGCTCAGCAGTATGTGAAGAAGAACCATACAGACTTGGTAAAAAAACTAGCTAGCCATAACTAACGTCAATAGATTTAGCCAATCAAACATGTAGCCACATCAGATACGGCTGTAAAGTTGTAAAATAAGTATAATAATCCTGACTGCAATATATACTTTGTTTAATCTCATTTAGGAAACAACGATGTTATCTCTACAAAACTTCAAACTGGACGAATTATATGGAATTCAGGTAATCAAAAAACTATAACCTGGTCCAGCTATTAATATGAAAAATAATTACGAACGCTATCAGTTAACAAGTCTTAAGTCTATCAAATTAAACCTTAAAATTACATTTTGGTCAACACTCAACATTAGCAGCACAATCCCACTGAGTAGATAACGAAATTTGCTGCAACACTTATCAGACTGACAGGAGACAGGGATGGAGTGGGTAATGTGGATGCACTTAATACTGTCATGCCAGTTAGTCTTCAGTCTCTGATGTTTGTTTATTATTTGTTCGTAAAACCATTTTACGGAATGTTTGCTTTAGATCTGTGCATTTCATGCCCACATACTACCACTGGATCTGCTCTGGCAGCAGCACGGAATTTTCCCATTAGTTCTAGAACCGCCTCCAAGTAAGTCTGTAACAAATGCTATCTACGAATTTTTATTAAAGCTATGAAATATATTTTGTATACAACAGTCACCCAATAATCATAAACGAGAAAAGTTACTATTCGACTGATTGTTCTCATTTCTCTCACTGTTTTAGAGGAAGTAGCCCAAAGAAGTAGAGAACTGACCCAATCAACGAGCATAGTTGTAGCCATCATTGTAGTTGTCATAGTGATTGCTGTTATTCTATCCATAGTATTCCATTACCTTGCCGGCCATGAATACATCGAGGTATGCTTACTGCAGTTAACTGTATTATATTTATAAAACTATATTTCAGTGGCCGAACCAAAACAAACAGTAAATGACTATCTGTGGTTCTTGACTTCTTGGCATGCTTTCATGACAGCTACTGTCGTTCTTCATCATTTACAGAAATACTACAAACTTTACACCTTCATGTGTACACTAAGCCACCGCCGCTTCTCCAATGAACGTTCACTCCAGTGTGAACCTCACCCAGCAAAGTATATTTCGTTGAGTGGAGGTCAGAAATAGTCATCCTCTTAATGCTTTCCTTATATTCTATTTCAGGCGCCCATTAAGCGTTGTCTTGGATCTATAGTGATAACGACATCCTCATGGTGCCAACGATCACGACCTCCGGTTTCCAGAATTGAACCGATTCCGAGCGCTGCTGTTCGAACGGGCTCCTGGGTGGCCGTTCGAACGAAGCCTCGCACCAGCGTCAGCGTCCCAGCTCAACTGAACACTCAGTCCAACCCAAGTCTCAACTCCCCACAGAACAACGGTGGACCGCCACTGCTAAGCCTTCTGAGCGATGAAAGCCTCCCCAAATGGCTGCGATACGAAGAAGGCCGATACTAAAACTGGAATGGAACAACCAAGTTGGTCCTCAACTCGTCATCAATACTAACATCTACTTCCTTTCCTTCGACAGTGTTAAACGCTTTTCTGGAAACAGTCAAGTTATGTTCTCTGTGATAAATAGACAGAGAAACAAATAGTGAAACTATAGGTAAAGGCTAAAAGGCGTGTGACTTCCAGTGTGCCCATCTTGTAATGTGTATAAAATATCTGTAAATACGATGAGAGTTCGTATTGCTCAGCAAGTAAAGGTCTCAGCTACTTACACTGTTTTAGGTACAATTACAATTCAAATATTATCAAGAGTAGATAATAAATAAGAGTATGACACTAAGCCTAGGCTCTGTTATCAGAGCAAAAACTATACTCTGTTCGCTAACGGCTGACCCCAACCCCCCCACCACCACAAATTGACCCATCATTTCACAAGAAATTTAAGCGCTACGCTTGCATGCTAAAGCTCGAAAATACAACTACGCAGTTGTTTCAATGTGCGTCTGTTGTGGGCTTTAGAACACAAACATAGCGTGCAAATTTCTTTGAAGTCCAATTAGCGAGAGCGGGGTCAGCTGTTAGCGAACAGAGCATAGTTTTACCTATGATAACAGAGACCAGGCTTAATCATTATGTACTCTTGTTGGGTCTCTTGCGCTTTTCCCCCCAGCCCTAACTTTTGATTTTTTTGACCAATAACTAATTTTAATGACCAATAACCAATTTGGTGTTGTGGGTGCATACTAGAGTCTGATGAATTCAATAATTAAAAAATTTTAAAATTTTTAAAAAATTTTAAAAAATATAAAATTTTAGTTTGGTAAGGGGGGACCAAGGGGAACCAAAAAATTTTTTGAAAAAATTTTGCTGGATACAGGGGTTTTCTGGGGCGCTGAGCACGAATCCGAAGTCAGTTTTTCGATTTTTCGTTAGCTCAGGATAAGCTTACATCTTAAGCTTAAAACTTTAGCTTATACTGAGCTAACGAAAAGCTGAATCGAAAAACGGATTTCAGATTCGTGCTCAGCGCCCCAGAAAACCCTTGTATGCAAGTTTTCAGCAAACTTTTTTCAAAAAATTTTTTGGTTCCCCTTTCCCCTTACCAAACTAAAATTTAAAATTTTAAAAAATTTTTTTAAAACTAGAATTTTTTAATTTTTGAATTCATCAGCCTCTAGTATGTACCCACACCAAATTTCAAAGTTATTGGTCAAAAAATCAAAAGTTAGGGCTGGGGGGAAAGCGCAAGAGACCCCTCTTGTTATTATCAAGAGTTTATAATACCAAGAGTAAGACACTCAGCTCCTCCTAATAGAATAAGCTTGCAAGATGCTCGAAATATTAAGGCCGAAATCTCGGGGGGGGGGGCTTCTCAGCGTTTAAGCATACAACGCTGACAGTTTTTCATAACGGGCGTTTTTGACAAATTGAATACTATAACTCGTTATAACCTTTGGCTATCTAGACCAACGCTCTACCGATTGAGCCACATCGAATCAAGCTTAAGTTTGAATTCGTTCCCAAACTGTAGTGATACCTTTTTCAATACGCATAAAGCCCTGCCAAAGACATACACACCGCGAGACAAGCTCAAGCTGACAGGTGGTGAACGATGGCTGTAGAATAATACAAGATTAGGGTACCCCAAGATTATAAACGAAAAAAGAAGTATGTCACTACGGCATCTGCGACCCGAAAAATTCGGGCTTGAGGTGGGGATCGAACCCACAACCTTTGGCTATCTAGGCCAACGCTCTATCGATTGAGCCACCCAGGCACAATCGAACCAAGCTTAAGTTTGAATTCGTTCCCAAACCTGTAGTGACACGTTTTTGAATAGGCATAAAGTCCTGCTAATGACACCGAAGTCGGTTTTTGATTCAGCTTTTCGTTAGCCTGATATAAGCTAAAGTCATAAGCTTATGCTGAGCTAACAAAAAGCTGAATCCAAAAACGGACTTCAGATTCGGGTTCAGCGATCCAGAAAACCCTATATGCAACTTTTCAGCAAAATTGGCTTAAGGTCGTGCTCTCCTTACGTGCAGAAACAGTTGCAGAAAGTGCAATTATTGCCCGATTTCATTCAAATTTTCAGAAGATGCATCGGGAAAGGTAATAAACGTCCTGTAAAAGCGCCAGCTTCATAACTTTCATGCACAGTGAGAAATGAAAATTTGAAGTTCTAGAACTATATATAGAAAATTATGCCCAACTACTATAATCATTTTAAAGCTTATTATGTGCTCTACAACTTTGCTTTTAGACATCAGTCTCTAGCTCTTATTGTTTTTGAGCAGTGAATTTTTGAAACATTTTTGCTCGAAAATTGGTTATTTTTGACACGATCTTGCTGAAAACAGGTTTTGTCTAATTGGAGCCAGTCTACACTACAAATGTAGACACATTTATACTCAACTTAAAGAGCTTCAAAAGAGGCACAAATTAGGTTAATTAGAGCACTGTACACTGAATAAGCCTAAAGTTCTGGTCGAATAACTGATTTTCTCAAATTGCGGCCAAAAGTTTTTGACCGAAGATTGCTCCACAAGCAATGGGTGGATCTAAAAGATATACTACAGATAGTATGTTTGGACAATTTGCCCGGGACAGTTTTTTATTTTTCTCTTTATCAGCCTCCAATCAAGAGCAATGATTTTTCAAAGTTGGAAAAAATGCAAAATTTTCAGAAAATGCTCAATTTCTGTATACTGAAGGAATATTTTGGCAAAATCAAAAAACTGTCCCTGGCAAATTATCTCAGAAACACATTGGATACGGCCATTTTCTTGTTGCGTAAAAATTTTTCAGAAAAAATTTTGGTCGAAAATCGTGGCTGCTTTTGGTAAGTTTGCTGTCAATACAAATTAGGTAGACACGTTTCAGTGATACCAAACGACACAGAAGATGTAGAGCTTCATTTTGATATGTGGTTTAATTGATAACTCTCAATATTGAGTAAGTTACAGCTTTCCAAAGTGGACTGAATGTAAGGGAAGTGCGACCTTAAAAATGTTTTCGGTTTAACTTGGTTCCCCCTTGCGAATTGAAAAATCGAATCTCGTGAAATCGAAAAATATTGCGGTATTTGAACTCAGCGTGGTCGAAAACATGCTCGCAAGAGTGCATAATTGCACTATTATTAATAAGATTAAGAAGATCTAATATATAGGAGAAAATCATGGACTCTTGATGCTAGTGTTGTTTCAGTAGCCGAGTTTAGTTTCAGTTTCAGTCGGTGGTCCAAAATAATTTCAGTTTTAGTTTCAATTTCAGTCGGCTGACCAAAATAGTTTCAATTTCCGTTTCAGTTCACTTTAAAAACAGCGATACCTTCCGAGTTAATATAAAGCTCAATTTGATGTTTATTCAGGCTCTCCTCCTACAATATTAACAGAATCCAAGCTCAAAACTATCAAAATTTCAAGTTTTTGCCCGGTTCATACTTCGTGTGCTTTGTGTTTTGTGCTTTGTCCTTTTGTGCTTTGTGCTTTCCGGTTCATTCTTTTTGGAAAGCACAGTGCTTTGTACTCTGTGCTTTTCTAATTCATACTTCAAAAATGTGCTTTGTGCTTTTGTGCTGGTGTGCTTTCGAATATTGAGACCAGTTCAACATTTTGAGTTGTGCTTTTGTGCTTAGCCAATCAAATTCCTGTATTTTTGGCATTATCCAATAGACAACAGAAGGCGGCGAATAAGAGATTGAATATGGTATCAAGGAAGACATATAGAAATAAATGAATGATAGAAAAATAGGAAAAATTATAAAAAATTAAAAGCTATATATCAGTATGTATGTCTAGATTGTAGGCATTTCATTTTAGTTCACTGCATGATTTCAATATGCTCATTAATTTTTATAATTACTTTAGCTTTATTAGTTAACAAATATTTTTTAAATTATTTTCTGCTGTTGTTTTGACTAATATGCGGTTTAGAAGTTGATCACTGACAACCTTATATTTTTGTTTTTAAAAATTTTGAAACCCGCATTTCTATTTTGTGGCTAAATATGCATAATTTCTATGTTTCCATATGTCAGGTGACTAAACCTCGACTTGTGCTTTACTGTCCCCATGAGAAGTATGAACGCGTCCTCGTGAGCACAAAGCACAAAGGACAAAGGACAAAAGCACAAAGCACAAAGGACAAAACACTCATAGAAAAGGACAAAAGCACAAAGCACAAAAAGTATGAACCGGGCTTTAAGGAAAGATTGAAACTAGTTTCAGTCCGAGTTTCAGCTTCAGTTTCAGTTTCAGTCGGCAGCCTAAAAACGTTTCAGTTTCAGTTTCAGTGACTGAAACATCACTAACCCATACCAAACTTCAACTCAGTCAAGTTTTAAGAATTTTGAGTGGCGGGGGGTTAATCTGGAAAAGACCCACTACATGTAATACATAAAAATGCTAACTAAAATCTTGAATTAAATTGGTTCCTAAGAGTAAAAACTAATGCAGAATGACAAAGTAAAGATATATGGGCTAATATGCGATACTATACGAGCACCACTGAAGTTCTATAGCAAATGACGCCACCAAAACCGTTTGTCTTTTTACTGGAAAGGCGATTACAAATTATTAAAACCAATAAAAATAGAATATAAAAAATAATTAGAGTACTAATATCGTTAGAGTTGAGCAACTACGAGGGAATGAATATAACACCAAAGCGAAATAACAATTACAAAACTATAAAACATGATGAATATAGGACACCAAATAGAGATAGCAATTAAAATCCATTTTTCTTAAAAGCTTGCATAACTTCAGCTTTCTCGCTATCCGTTAGGGGAATTAAAGGAAGTCGAGCAGGTCCACCGTAAAATCCATGATGATCCATCATATATTTTAGAGCAGGAACGCCATATCTTCTTGTAACCTAAAGTATCATACAAAAGTGAAGAAATCCAAACTATCCAAACCTTAAACTCATAGAACAGTTAACGATACATATGTAAGTAAAACCAAGAGTACATAACGATAAGAGTATGATAAGCCTAATACTCTATGCAGTGAAGGCCAAAACTATGCTATGCGCGCTATCGGCTGACCCCCCCCCACGAATTAACCCTCTCTCACACCGCCCCTATATGGGTACATAATCCCAAACGGGGGTCACTCGCTCGCTTAGCATGTTTTTACATGCAAGTGTTAAACATACACGCTTAAACCCCCTCCCCAAATTGGGTCGCTATTAATTTCAACGTGTAATTATGCAAAGCAGTGAGCGACCCCCGTTTGGACTACGTTCCCATATTGGGGCGGTGTGAGAGGGGGTTCGTGGGGGGGGTCAGCCGATAGAGCGCATAGCATAGTTTTGGCCTTTACTGCATAGAAGGTTACGCTTGTCATACTCTTATCATTATATACTCTTGGTAAAACAAATTAACGTTATTATTATAGGTAGCGTAAAACAGGTTCTGATTTCTTAATCAACCGCAATCTTGGAATCTTATATCGTTTTCGCAATTCCAAAATTCAGATCCATAATGCTTATGAACAAATTTTGATTTCATTGCTAGCAACTGCTTTGTGTTACCTCAGCTTCATTCCCACCTCTAAAAATTTGAGAACATCATCACAGAACGATACAGACGTAAAACAAATAAACGATATTATAATAGAACTAATGTTTGGGAATGTTATATAACGCACAAACTCACTCACTGCAGGTTGGATAGTAGATACGAATTCCTTCAAATGTTAGTGCTAGCTCAACGATGCAGCTCGCTCATTTTCTTGGATCGCAGTATGGCAATTAAAATGTAAAGCCAATCTTTTTCCCACCTGAAGCCCGAACTTTACAGGTCTTGCAATGTCAACTTCGTTTCTTTACGCAAATTAACCGTACATACGAAGTAGATAATAGTAGTAAGGGGTGCTAAAATGGTGTAGATTTAGGGGAGTTTTTGGGGTTGTGGAGGAAAATTGGGGGGAGGTTTTCTGGGTTGTGGAGGAAAATTGGGGGGAGGTTTTCTGGGTTGTGGAGTTGGGGGAGGTTTTCTGGATTGTGGAGTTGGGGGGAGGTTTTTGAGGTTGTGGAGGAGATGACCGGAACCACGGTCGACCAAAGGTCAAATTTCAAAGTTGTCCATTTTCGCCCGAAAACTTTATCTAGGGGTTTTCTGGGTCAGGGAATTCAAACATGACCTTAGTTTTGTTCCAGTTTGTAACCTCCATGCTGTAAGGGACCCATAACCGGAACCATGGTCGACCAAAGGTCAAATTTGAAAATTGAACATTTTCGTTGGAAAAACTTTGTCTAGGGATAATTTGCTGTCGTAGATTTCAAAAATGAGCTTAGATTTTCGCTAAGATCAAAGCTCCATGCTGTAGTTGACCTCTGGTCGGAACCATAGTCCACCCAAGGTCAATTTGCAAAATTGACAATTTTCGCCCGAATAACTTTATCTAGGGGATTTTCTGGGTCGGGGAAATCAAAAATGACCTTATTTTTTGCCTCCTACGTAAGGCTAGCTCCGTATTTATCCATGTTTTCGTCCACTATATCCATATTTTCAACGTTATATTTCCATACTCCATTTTATTTCCGTAATGCTACCTATAGTCTTGTGCTTGTCTGAAGTTAAGTACGTAGACTTTACAAATTGAGTCTTAGCTCTTACCTAACTGTACGCTATAATTAAGATAGCTACTTAAAATTCTAATTATGGTCCTGCTGTTGGTTTTCTGTGTGCGGTAACGTTCTACTAGTTTGACCACGTAGAATTCAAAAATAGGCCTTTGATTTGAGCTGTTACGTTCGAATAATGCTGTATATTATAATAAACTTAGCTACTTAATATTATAATTTGATATTACTGTTGACTATTTCATTGCGAAAACGTCTACTCAGGGTAATTTGACTACATTGGAACCAACAACGCCGATACACCTTATCTGTTACGTACGGGTAATGCTATATTACTAATCTAGCTACTTTTCCAACAGTGGGGAATTCGAAGCAACTCTTTATATTTCAGTTTCCTGACAGAAACTTGACTCAAGCAAAGTGGCATGAGTAAATTGTAATGACTGAGCATCACAAACTCATTATTAGCCAGGATAGCTGGCGGAAGTGTTTTTATTTATAATCTTGTGGGCTAGGTGAATCGGGACCAAATGATTTTCTACCAAATAGTCAATAACAGGACCAGCCTTCATGTCCTTACAAAAAATAACCGTATTATCAATAACCTTCTCCATAACTGCGCAACTGACTTTAAAGAGTGTACAAACTAAACTGATGACAAACTTTGTGTGCTTAGTGTAGTCAGAAACCGGTTTTAACATGATTACAACGTATGCGTAATCACTTTAAACTAGATAGAACCTGTTTACTAACGACTTAAATTTTTAAACTTAGCAAAATGGCGGAAACCTCGGTCAGAGGTTTATTGATTGTCTTTTCGTAAGCCGAATTCTTGATGTAGGTGACGTAGAGCTCGAAATTTTGTTTCTTGTTGAGCATCATAGCGACTTCCTGTTTTGGGAAGTGCTCAACATCCGTCAATCCGATTGGTACCAAGCAGCCGCTGCCAGGTTGGCAATTATTGACACTTTGCTCTTTCCACTTAGCAGCTCCTCCAGTCTTCCGACCCAGCTTTCGGTATTCATTGGGACGTGATCATCAAGTTGAATCCAAATCAAACCAAAGTTTGATTCTCTGTGTTGATATGGATAAATCATTGCAGTTGGTTGTTGTTGTTTGTTGACACACCGTATATACACAATCATAAAATCAACACAATAATATAACATAACCAGGGACACACACAGTTATAAAATGCTGCATTCTTTTAGCATTTTTGTTTGAATTGTAATGTGTGAGTGTGATGTGTGTAATTTTAGTGAGTCTATTTTATTGTCAAATTTTAGTAAGAGTGGTGTTTTTGGTGAGAAATGTGTGTTGTGTAAATTTAGGGTGAAATTAATTTAAAAGTGTTTGTTTTATTATGTCGAAATGCGCTATGTTTTATTCAGCCCACTTAGCGACTAGGTGGCGCTGCTGAGCTAGACTTGTGGAAGCGCATAGTCGGGTCTACAAAAGGGTCTCAAATTCAGCCAATCAAAATTCACTAGGCATCTCTTTTCAGCCTTCATTTAAAAACCAGTCAGTCTTGTCTTGCTTCGTCTTAGTGTGCGGTCGGTTAGTGAGAGCTCTGCCTAGCCCCTTTTATACGTGTTTTGCTTCTTTGCCAGGATTTTTCGTAAGTTATTGATTTTTCTTCTTTGATTATTTCAGACTCCGAGGCGACCTCGTGGATCGACCTAAATTTATTAGCGGTACTCTCTTGGGCTTTATTCCCCTCTTAATTTAGTTCTCTAATATGGTTGTTTATTTTAGAAAGAAAGTTTTAGTAGGTTATTCCAAATAATTTAGTTTAGCCGCGACGGCTTAAGGAAGTTTTTCTGAGATAATAGCTATTTCTGAAGGGCCTAAATTATTCTTGAGTTGAATCTATGCATATAAATTAGGTTGTAAATGTGTTTAAATCTGGTCTATGTCTTGTATTAAAGTATCTGTTTGTTAGAATTATATTTGTCTGAAAATTCCTGTGCTTTGTAAACTCTATCAATGTCTGTTTTACTGTCGAAATTTAGTCTTGTATGTCATTTTCGGGAGTCGCTCCCCTCTGTTTATAATTCTATTAAATGTGGTCTCAGTAGCTGAGCCGTTTAGGGTATAATTAGTTAGGTTTTATTAGAATTGTATAGTCGGTAAGTAGGATTCTGAGTTACCTTCCAAGTCTAGGTAGGCTAATTATTTACTGAGTATGTACCTAATTTAATCAAAGTTTCTTTAGTAGTCAAGTAATTAGGCGGTCATTTGTCCCTATAGTCAGTTCCTTTAGCAATTCGTTAGGCTTAATTATTTCGTGGCGAGATCTGCCCAGGTCGACTGGAACATAAGTCTCCTCCAGGTTCGTCGTTTCCATACGCGCACAGTTTCCACCCGTAAAGCTTGGTTGTCCATACACTTCCAACTTTACATTAGGCTGCCAGTCTTCGACCTTTTTCTTTTCTTTCTTCTCGTTTGTCCCAGTTTGTTTTTGCATTCTTGTCTTTCTCTTTTTTTTGTCATAATAATATTGTCATTTGTTTTTTCTTTTTGCTTCTCGGATTTGATCTCCTAGTATTTCTATCGTGTCTTTTAATTCTGTTGTTCTTCTAATTAACTCAGTGTTCGGTTTTAACTTGAGTGTTTATTATTCTTAATCATTTTCTTTGATTCTTATATAAATGTCTGTTCAACATTCACCTGCGAAAACGTCCAAGGCTTCGACCAAGCCGGCCGATACGGCCTCTTCAAGTGACGCGGCGGACAACCGACCCTTGAATGCAGACGGGTTCGGGCGGTTATTTCCTCCTTCTACTCTGAGTAAGAATTCCTCCACTCAATCCTCGGCCAGCCAGGCCTCAGCGGGCCCTGCATCTACAAGCGCTACGCTTAGTAGACCGTACCTGCGATCAGACTCCGCCAAAAATAAGGCTTCCAAAAGGGGGGAATTATTTGAATATGTCATGGATCAGGGTCACGACGACCAACAAGAGGATGAGGCCTCACAGAAGACCGATGAGTTCCTGTCACCTACAGATCGGGGTGACGTTATCGAAGACGAATGGGACGAACAGGCAAGTATTAGAGATCAACTGGAGTTTCTTCGGCTTAAACTGGCTCGGATTGATTCTACTCTCCGGGACAGAGAACCCGATAGGGATCCGTTAGCAGCACCGGTGCCAGGTATGTCCGATGTCTCGGATTTAAGAGCTTTTGTAAATCAACTGGAATTGAACTTATTCCAACAGCGACCACGGTTGGGGTCGGATAGTTCCATCATACGCAGGCAACCAGGAGCGAGCCCATTCCCTCCGTTTACCCGCTCTAAGCCTCGACGGCAAGAGGGGGGCGGACCCTCGCGACAATCGGGGCTAGCCGGCCCTAGTGAACCAGCAGTGTCTGGCCCACGGTATCGCTCAACCGCCCATATCGACCTCACACGGTCAAAGCGCCCGAAACGGGCTAGCAGTAGTCAACGGCCGGACGGGGGTGACCCAGAACCAGAACAGGATCGGAAACCAAAAGTGCGCGGACCCATGGATGCGTGGGTGGTCCGAATGAGATTATCGTGCTGGATAGTACACCGGTAGATGAGGAACCGGTACCCGTGCCACAGGAAGAGACTTCCACTAATAGGGAAGACGCTCCAGTAATACAACAGGACGAGGTTGTAACAAACTCAGGAGCGACCGCTCCGGCTGGAAACCTAGTCGAACGTGATACGGCCACAGTAGACCAGCAAGAAATGACTTCTACTGATCTAGGGGACAAGTACGGAATCTGGGACTTAGAACAACAACTGCGGGCTGCCCTTAGCCCAGCTCAACGAGTCGAGTTTAACCTAGACGTAGAAGCCAGTGACAACGAGGAAGATAGTGGGCAACCCACAGCGCAGACTAAGCACCTAAACCGAGCGGTCCTCTCGGTCCTGAATGGGACGGCCCCCTTCTTTGTCTCGCAGTGTACTCATATCGCCTTGAAGAAAAGTCCGTATGTGATTGTGGAAGTCCGAGGCATCAAGACATTAGCCCTGCTGGACACAGGGGCCAACATTTGTTTGATGTCCAAGCATTTCTTCGATCAACTTAATAGCAACAAACGTCTACATCTGGACGAGACGAAAGCTACGGAGGTGGCTACGGCTGCCGACGACCGGAGCCTAGCTATATTGGGTACCACTAAGATTGCCTTCAAATTGCATGGCGTTCGCTACGAATATACTTTTAATGTTACCAATAGTCTACAACAAGACTTTATCATTGGATATGATTTCCAGGCAGATCATAACTGGATGATTTTTCCCCATCAACACCTTCTGTTATGCGACAGGAAGAAGGTACCCTTGCTGACCCCAGGCGACCTGCAGGCGTTAGCTAACCGCTTCAGTATAGCGGTGTCCTGCACGGTCTATTATTGTATGCGGGAAACGTGCAAGTTACCTCCTAGGTCGGAAGTTATGGTACCGGTTCGTTGTTGGCTTGGGGGTGCTGTAAAAGCCAGCCATCAACCAGGCAGTTGTGTTTGAACCATCAGAAGAAGTCCTGGAAGACTACGAAGTCTATCCAGTGCCTGGAGTCTTGGAAGTATCTTCTCAGGTCAATTACATCAAGGTCTATAACCCCCTGGACCGAACGGCCCAATTACCAAAGGGGCTACCCCTCGGACAAGCGGAGCCAGTCACTACGGTCACGGAACGACAAGGGTTTCGGTATGCTGCCGAGTTAGGTGTTAATTTTGCACAAGCGCACCCTCATCTGGCTAGTTGGGCGACCCATCCAGCCACCCGCCTAAACGAGAAAGAGTTGCGTCACGCCCTCGAGGAGGTCGAGCAATTGGAGCCGTATCACCCAGGTGACACGGTCCCCATGGTTAATAGCGTGGGTAATGAGATACCAGTTCCAAGGTGGGTCGACCCCACAGTGTGTGTCGCCGAGGCTGACCAGAACTGGGGTTACGAGGAACCCCCGGCATTGACGGAAAAAGGCCTCCAGGCCTTTAACGATATGCATTATTCCGCTGACGAAATGACTTCACAACCTATGCCATCACTGGAGGAACGTCAACAATTCATTGACGAGAACGTGGACTTTGATTCTATGTTCCTTGACGATGAAGGTAAAGCGAAATTAAGGGATATATTGGTCGAATTTTATGATGTGGTTGCCAGACCGGGCAACCCGGGACGGACCAAAGTGGACCAACATGTGATTGATACTGGTAAGGAAGGGCCAGTTAAAGGTAGATCTTATCGGTATAACCCTAAAGATAAAGCGGAGATTGAGAAGGCGAGAGTGGAATATAACTGAAACTGTAAAACTTTGATAATAATGAGCAGGACACAGTAGTAAAACAGTTGTTGCAGTGTTGACCGCTCTTAAATTTTCGCTGAGTTTACAGGTTTTTTGGTGAATTTTTTGTTGTTTTCCTGAAACAAGCATTTTCCTGAAACTTGTAGAATTATTAATTGGCCTATCCCTTCCATTGACTGATATTAGGAATGCAGCGGCCACACGCTGCCAATTTCTAGGCCCTGACACTGGTGCACCCCAAATCAAAAGTACATCTTCTCTAGTGGGAAGGCTAACTGCTTATTATGAAAAATGCTAGAGTTACGTTTGTTATGTCTGCCGAACAGAAATTTTTTTTTGTGGAAAATTCGCTGCGTTATTTGGCCGATAATCTGGGACAACTATTTGTCCGAAACCCGGAAATGTCTTCTGCCGACAGAAGGTGCAACATACCGTAGCTCGAATCCTACCCTCCACCATAGCTCCATCCCCCATCAACAAAAGGTCTACTAACCATGACCAGCGGTACCATTTCGAATCTACGCACACACCCCCACAGCCTCAATCACCCACTCCCCACCCGCCGCCTTCATCCGACTACAGAGACGAAGACGATGAGCACTCATCCTGGTTACTAGCAGGGAGGGACCGAAGGAGTTCCTGCGCATCACACAGATACTCCCCATCGGAATCCAAGATTCCGATGACCCTGACCAGTAGCCTTCTGTCGGCAGAGGACATTGCCTGGTTTCGGACAAATTTTCCACAATAAAAATTTTTTGTTCGGCAGACATAACAAACGTAACTCTAAAATTTTTCATAACAAGCAGTTAGCCTTCCCACTAGAGAAAATGTATTTTACCACTGTGTCCTGTCCATTATTATCAAAGTTTTACAGTTTCAGTTATATTCCACTCTCGCTGGTTTAGATTTAGATCATTTCAACAAAACTTGTTTCGCGTAATACACAGAATAACCAAAAAGAGGCCCCGAGCAATTTGATAGAGGTATTGGATGTATGACTGGTGTACCGAGAACAGACATACGAAAGGTCTCTCTCTCTACAGAATGTACCAGAAATTATTTTGCGCCCCCCTTCATACAGTCATAGAAGCCTTTTCAAACTTGAATCTGAAATTTGAATCTTTTTACGTACTTCGCAGACTGTAACGTGCTTGAGAAACTGTTTGAAGCTTTCGCGTTGCTGTTTAATTGAAATAGGACATAGTTTTCTTTAATTAGAATTAGTTTCTCAAAATAATTCATACAGACTTGCGCTGCTTCGAGGATACGAGCAGTGCTCGCGCTGTCCCCTGATTTTGCTTGCGCACTGTGCAGTACACCCCCCCCCAGAAATCGTGCCTGGTACACTCTCAGTACACCCTTTGCGCACGTAGGACCGACAAACAGTTATTAATTTAAATTTAATGCGAACACAAATTGAAAAGGCAGTGTTCTCCAAATTTCTAAACTAGCTGTAAGAAATCAAATTATATAATAAAAATTTCAATAAATTACAAACGTCTAAAACTGAACACGATGATCTACCGCACGCAGTGGTTGCTGGATCAGATCCGACCAAGAGCAAACTCAGAGCTGGAAGTGGGTCAAAAGTTTTGACCCGCACCCGACCCGCGACCCACGGACCCTTGACCCTACCCACTTGACCCACACCCGTGACCCGCGGGGACTTATTTGACCCACATGACCCACTTTTGATCAATGATGCGTTAAGGCGAAATCTTTGTCAATAATAATATAATGGCAATTTTTGGACGTTTAAATCAGTGTAGTATGACTGCATCTTGATAAAAAGCAACTGAATTGAATGTGTAGAATCTGTTATAATTTTGGGAATCAAAATCAAACGTAGGAAAATACAAAAATAACAAAACCAAAAGGAAAATCCTGAAGGAGTCGACAGTAGCGATTTTTACGTATGTTTAAAACTTCAGAGTTCAGAGCTTGTTATTGGAAATCTTGAAATCTGTTTTTAACACTGTATTGTATTCCTACTGTTCTAACTTGCATGTATTTTTGCACGTACCATATGCTTACAGGAATCATACCAGTGCTAGTGCAAATATACTATACTATCGTTTCGCTAAATATTGGCATCGTTTTGTGGACGCTGAGATAATTTTTATCCAGATTTCATAGAAAATACAAAAATAGTCATTATAAGAATTCGGCGAAGCTAAAAAATTTTGAAATCTTAATGCTAAAATCTAATTTTTTGAGCTTCGACTGACCCACGTTTTACCCACCACTGACCCGCGGGTCACACGTGTTGACCCGCACCCTACCCGACCCGCGGGTACCCGCGGGTACCCGCGGATACCCGCGACCCACTTCCAGCTCTGAGCAAACTTAGTAAAAGCCTCCGGTTGATGATTTAATGAGAGCAAAACTGTGCTCACGCTCTTAACACTCAAAACCGCGAAGTATAGAAACAAAATTTGACCGCAAACAGTTGGTAGTATTTAGTGTGAAACTTTCACAACAGCCAAATACCCTAGTTCTGTTAAGACTGAAAAGATTTTATTGCCAACTGTACAACAAGCGATTTTCACTCCAATCCGAAAGCTATTTAGAACCCATACACGGGGCCCAAGTGCGCAATTTTAGGATTAAACTTACATTAAAAACTCATGGAAACTCATTGAAACGTCCATCTGTTGAAATTTATGATTATTGTAAACATCTTATTAATGTTGCCAAAATTACACTAAAAACTCTACTTACAACAGAAATTCATAGCCACCTAAAGGCCATCTGTTGAAATTTATGATTATTGTAAACATCTTATTAATGT
Organism: Trissonchulus latispiculum; assembly: GCA_030248195.1. Classification (NCBI taxonomy): domain Eukaryota; kingdom Metazoa; phylum Nematoda; class Enoplea; order Enoplida; family Ironidae; genus Trissonchulus; species Trissonchulus latispiculum. Next base: position 19,464 of record JASAND010016739.1, read on the forward strand.
TGCCAAAATTACACTAAAAACTCTACTTACAAAAGAAATTCATAGCCATCTGTCACAATCTGTAAATGCAAGATTATCCAGTAATTATCAAACTAATGTTGGTGGTGGTTCCGGTCACCTTCTCCACAACCTCAAAAACCTCCCCCCCAACTCCACAACCCAGAAAACCTCCTCCCAAGTCCACAACCCAGAAAACCTCCCCCAATTTTCCTCCACAACCCAGAAAACCTCCCCCCAATTTTCCTCCACAACCCCAACCCCCCCCCAATCCACACCATTTTAGCACCCGTTACTTCTTGTTGAGGGTACTACTGACTACTCTTTCTATTGGGAGGAACGGGGAAAGTTTGGGGTACTCGTGTGTATTTTAAGTGGTATTTTGCCTGTTTTACTTGTACTGTTTAAACAGAGACACACGTTTGAATGCAATAAAACCACTGCGCCCATAGATTTTGGCGGGAAAAGGTGCTTTTCAAATTTTACTGCACCTAATCCTGAAGAATACGACCCCTCGACGGGGTATAGAATAAAGTGGGAAAATTTAATACAATAAAAGACTAAGAGCGATAATTTTTTTCGACGTGCCCAAAGCTGACTGTGCTCACGCTTTTAACACTCAAGATCGCGAAGTATAGAAACAAAATTTGACCGCAAACAGTTGGTAGTATTTAGTGTGAAACTTTCACAACGGCCAAATACCCTTGTTCTGTTAAGACTGAAAAGATTTTATTGCCAACTGTACAACAAGCGATTTTCACTCCAATCCGAAAGCTATTTAGAACCCATACACGGGGCCCAAGTGCGCAATTTTGGGATTAAACTTACATTAAAAACTCATGGAAACTCACTGAAACGGCCATCTGTTGAAATTTATGATTATTGTAAACATCTTATTAATGTTGCCAAAATTACACTAAAAACTCTACTTACAAAAGAAATTCATAGCCATCTGTCAGAATCTGTAAATGCAAGATTATCCAGTAATTATCAAACTAATGTTGCTAGAATTATACTAAAAACTCAAGTTACAACGGAAATTCACGGCCATTGTAACATTCTGTAAAAGCAAGATTATCCAGCACTTATCAAACTAATGTTGCAACAGAGCGACCTGTAAAATAAGACATCAGTTACAATTGGAAATATTACTCGTGTAAACTAGAACATCATCTAGAATTGGAAATGTGAAAATGACATATTCAAAAAATTTCTGCTTTTATTGCAAATAATAAGATTGTATTTTTTAAACAATCATTGCATTCTACAAATACATTTGATTCTAGCTAAATTCTGAGGTTATTTTCGAAATCTACGACTTTGAAAACCCCCAGGTTAAGTTTTTCGACTGAAAATGGTCAATTTGACCTTGGATCGACCACGGCTACGGTTATGGGTGCCGGACGTTAAGAAATGGAGCAATACTAGGGTCCTTTTGAATTCCCCGACCCCGAAAACCCCCTAGATAAAGTTATTCGGGCGAAAAAGGTCAACTTTGAAATTTGACCTTTGGTCGACGGTGGTTCCGGTTATGAATCCCTTACAGCATGGAGGTTACAAACTGGAACAAAACTAATGTCATTTTTGAATTTCCCGACCCAGAAAACTCGCTAGAAAAAGTTTTCCGGGCGAAAATGGACTTTGAAAATTTGACCTTTGGTCGAACCGTGGTTCCGGCCACCTTCTCCACAACCTCAACCCCTCCCAACTCCACAACCCAGAAAACCTCCCCCCAATTTTCCTCCACAACCCCAAACCCCCCCAAATCTACACCGTTTTAGCACCCCTTACTACTGGTTGGGGGTACTAGTTACTACTCTTCCTATTGGGAGGAACGGGGAAAGTTTGGGGTACTCGTGTGTATTTTAAGTGGTATTTTGTCTGTTTTACTTGTACTGTTTAAACAGGGACACACGTTTGAATGCAATAAAGCCACTGCGCCCATAGAATTTGGCGGGAAAATGTGCTTTTCAAATTTTACTGCACCTAATCCTGAAGAATACGACCCCTCGACGGGGTATAGAATTAAGTGGGAAAATTTAAGACAATAAAAGACTAAGAGCGACAATTTTTTTCGACGTGCCCAAAGCTGACTGTGCTCACGCTTTTAACACTCAAGATCGCGAAGTATACAAACAAAATTTGACCGCAAACAGTTGGGAGTATTTAGTGTGAAACTTTCACTTGGTTATGAAAGTTACTGCGACTGTACTCTATCCCTGTGGAACTGTTGCCGAGGAAACGTATAAACCTCGGGCCCCGATGCCGTTTCACCTGTTGACCGTACGCCAGCAAGCGTCCTTCTACTGGGCGCGGGCTATGAATGGGCTACGTGGAACACCTGTCCCACCACGCCATCAAAATGGGAGGTTTTGGACAGGGTCTGTGAACTGCTTTATCAAAGTGGGGTGTGAAGGTGATCATTACGAATGGAACTGCTCAGCATAATCTGATGCAGCGGGCCCTTGTACGAAACGACTTGCACATCGGGGTCTACGAAGCCGGTGAGCATCTGGAATACCCGTCGTTTGCCGATATGGCAGACCTTGAAGGCATGCCCACCTGTACATTTCACTGCACCACGGCAGCTCAGTACAGACGCTTCTGTTCGCGTCACAGAGCCGAACAGCTAATGAAGACTTTAAATTCTGATTGACTAATGTGACTGTACTGTAAAAAATGTATATTGTGTATTTTTAATACTAATGTGACTGTACTCTAGATAATGTATATTGTTGTGTATTTTTCAATAAAAGACATCCGCCTTAATTGGCTATATAAAATTAATAAAAGGAGAGATAGTTCCCTCTCCTATCATGGAATAGAGATAACAACAACAATCGAATACCGCGTAACTAGAGATTGCTCAACTCAACCGAAGTTGAGCGCATGCACTTTGTGGAAGCGACCATGACGGCGCTAGAAGACGAGGTCGTTGAACAGCAAGATGTAAAGATGTTTCTCGGCAGACAGTTTAGTGACTGGACCGATGAGCACTTGCTACACTTGGTTATTACCGATTCTTGCTCTCATGTAATATACAAGAGCTGGGTAGCCAAGAGTAGACTGTTTGTCTCATCTGGCTTTCAAGGACAGAAGCAACTGCATGTGACAGCCATCTATCTGAAATAGTAAGTGAAATTAATAAAAAGAATGAATTAGCTGTAAGAACTACAGAAAGAAGAAGAAGAAGAAGAAGAAGAAGAAGAAGAAGAAGAAGAAGAAGAAGAAGAAGAGGGTAGAAACAATGTATTGGTCAATTATACTAAACTTGATCGCCTATGTGGCGAACTTTTGGCGAAGTTTACGCATAACGAGGCGGCTTGAAAGAAGTTGCTGGCGACTGGAAAGGCGGCACTTTTGGAGGCCTCAAAGTACGATAAGTACTTTGGGATTGGAATGGGCATAAATGAGGATGGCGTGGAAGACAGTAGGAACTGGCCAGGAACAAATGTGCACGGAGAAAATTTGATGAAGATACAAGAGAAGCTCGCCCATAATTAACTGTTGCTGTGTTTACGTGTATGTAAAAAATCTACGAATGCTGAAAGACTACAGCATTCAAACAAAAATGCTAAAAGAATGCAGCATTTTATAACTGTGTGTGTCCCTGGTTATGTTATATTATTGTGTTGATTTTATGATTGTGTATATACGGTGTGTCAACAAACAACAACAACCAACTGCAATGATTTATCCATATCAACACAGAGAATCAAACTTTGGTTTGATTTGGATTCAAATTGATGATCAAAAGCTGGGTCGGAAGACTGGAGGAGCTGCTAAGTGGAAAGAGCAAAGTGTCAATAATTGCCAACCTGGCAGCGGCTGCTTGGTACCAATCGGATTGACGGATGTTGAGCACTTCCCAAAACGGGAAGTCGCTATGATGCTCAACAAGAAACAAAATTTCGAGCTCTACGTCACCTACATCAAGAATTCGGCTTACGAAAAGACAATCAATAAACCTCTGACCGAGGTTTCCGCCATTTGGCTAAGTTTAAAAATTTAAGTCGTTAGAAAACAGCTTCTATCTAGTTTAAAGTGATGACTCATAACGGTTATAACTAGTTTAAAGTGATTACGCATACGTTGTGATCATGTTAAAACCGGTTTCTGACTACACTAAGCACAGTTTAGTCATCAGTTTAGTTTGTACACTCTATAAAGTCAGTTGCGCAGTTATGGAGAAGGTTATTGATAATACGGTTATTTTTTGCAAGGACATGAAGGCTAGTCCTGTTATTGACTATTTGGTTGAAAATCATTTGGTCGATCGATGGAAAATCGATTCAATTAGCCCACAAGATTATAAATAAAAACACTTCCGCCAGCTATCCTGGCTAATAATGAGTTTGTGATGCTCAGTCATTACAATTTACTCATGCCACTTTGCTTAAGTCAAGTTACTGTCAGGAAACTGAAATATGAAGAGTTGCTTCGAATTCCCCACTCAGTTGGAAAAGTAGCTAGATTAGTAATATAGCATTACCCGTACGTAACAGGTAAAGTGTACCGGCGTTGTTGGTTCCAATGTAGTCAAATTACCCTGAGTAGACGTTTTCGCAATGAAATAGTCAACAGTAATATCAAATTATAATATTAAGTAGCTAAGTTTATTATAACATGCAGCATTATTCGAACGTAACAGCTCAAATCAAAGGCCTATTTTTGAATTCTACGTGGTCAAATTAGTAGAACGTTACCGCACACAAAAAACCAACAGCAGGACCATAATTAGAATTTTAAGTAGCTATCTTAATTATAGCGTACAGTTAGGTAAGAGCTAAGACTCAATTTTTAAAGTCTACGTACTTAATTTCAGACAAGACTATAGGTAGCATTACGGAAATAAAATGGAATATGGAAATATAACGTGGAAAATATGGATAAAGTGGACGAAAACATGGATAAATACGGAGTTAGCCTTACGTAGGAGACAAAAAATTAGGTTATTTTTGAATTCCCCGACCCAGAGAACCCCTTAGATAAAGTAATTCGGGTGAAAATTGTCAATTTTACAAATTGACCTTGGGTCGACTATGGTTCCGGCCAGGGGTCAGCTACAGCATGGAGCTTTGATCTTAGCGAAAATCTAAGCTCATTTATGAAATCTATGACAGCAAATTATCCCTATACAAAGTTTTTCCAACGAAAATGTTCAATTTTCAAATTTGACCTTTGGTCGACCATGGTTCCGGTTATGGGTCCCTTACAGCATGGAGGTTACAAACTGGAGCAAAACTAAGGTCATGTTTGAATTCCCTGACCCAGAAAACCCCTAGATGAAGTTTTCGGGCGAAAATGGACAACTTTGAAATTTGACCTTTGGTCGACCGTGGTTCCGGTCATCTCCTCCACAACCTCAAAAACCTCCCCAACTCCACAACCCAGAAAACCTCCCCCCCCCAATTTTCCTCCACAACCCCAACCCCCCCAAATCTACACCATTTTAGCACCCCTTACTACTGATAATATTCTAACCATTTCATTTGGTAACACTAATCGTTCGTGAAGTGCTTTGGCAGCTTCAATATTGTTATTCTTCAATAGCTGATACAATTCGCACACCTCGTCGCCCAAAATATTCGCAACTGCACAAACACCACCAACGCAACCTAAAATGGTAAAATCAGGCGAATGAAGAAGAGGTGCTTTAGCTACTAAACCGCCATATATATGCGCAGTAGGTAATTGCCAGCTAAGGTTCATTAGGTGGCCTTAGTGAAAACCTAGCCTACGTGGACCAAGAGGTTGACCCGCAGCAACTCGGTCTTTCGGTCTGGACACAGATAGTGCACAATACTGCCTATAGCAGAATCTGCATCCTTATTGAGTCTGTCAATGCGTACAGCACATAATGGGGTTCTTTCCCATTATCCCCCCACAGCTCCGTAGAAGTACCGAACAAGCACAATTTGACTGATTGAGTTGAAATTTGGTGGAGGCAGGTTTTCGATTTCAAAAATGCAAAAATTTCAAAAATTTAAAAATTCTAGTTTGGTACGGGGGGACCAAGGAGAACCGAAAAATTTTTTAAAAAAATTTTGTTGAAAACTTGCGTACAGGGGTTTTCTGGGGTGTCGATCACGAATCTGAAATTATTTTTTCGATTCAGCTTTTCGTTAGCTTAATATTAGCTAAAGTTTTAAGCTTATCCTGAGCTAACGAACAGCTGAATCGAAAAACCGATTTCCGATTCGTGATCAGCACCCCAGAAAACCCCTGTACGAAAGTTTTCAGCTAAATTTTTTCAAAAAAGTTTTCGGTTCCCCTTGGTCCCCCTTACCAAACTAAAATTTTTAAATTTTTAAAAATTTTTTCAAATTTTCAAATTTTTGCATTTTTGAACTGAGCAGGTCCGAAAACCTACCTCCACCAAATTTCAACTCAATCAGTCAAATTTTGCTTCTTCGGTGCTTAATCAGAGCTATGCGGGGGGATAATGGGAAAGACCCCATAATGGTGCAAGCATCTGCCTGCATATTTACAAACTAATAATATCTACTAAAAAATCCGTGACAGTCAAGAATATTTGGTTTGAAGCGAGACATGCTAGTACAGAAACAAATTCAATAAATATACCCTCTTGGGAAGGACTAGCTATAACCATTTCTCAATCAAAAGGTCTCGTTTCGAACTGATCAAGCGACGTCCATGTGATTAATAACATGCGATCCATGTAATATACACGCATTCCAAAGCTGTTCCATAAGAAGTAGTTCAGTTATTTTTACCTTCCAAAACTGCAGGCATTAGAAATCCTGCCGATCCTGCTAAGACCTGAAACGCCCTCTTGCCAGGATCAGAATCAGCTTTGAGATCACGAACCAAGCTGGCCAATTTGGACACCTGAAACAGGATTTCCCTGGAGAAAAATAAATCAAAGTTACACAAAATACGTAACTTCACATGACAAATGACAAATCTTAATTAGTTTTACTAATCTCACTGTTATTTGCCGCGATGGACGAGAGGTTAAGGCGTTCGTCTCCGGATCCGATAGACCGACGTTCGAATCTCCGTTGCCCCACGGCTTTGATAAATCCCCGTGAAGAAAGAACTAAGCACATGTTGTCGGTCCGTTGTGGGCTCTGGCTGATCTAGCTATTAATCCTTAAATGGTCGATAAATATCAGTGTTGTGGGAACGTGCGAACAGGAGACTGTGTAGGGCATCTGCCCTGAGGAGTTGGACCCTTCTCGACGGTTATTTGTCATACGAGGGACACTCCTGGCTCTGCGGCTGCGTATTTAGGGATAAGCACAGGTAGCCCCAAACCCTGCATTAGGGAGCCGCCTTCTCCAGGGTAAACCGTCACCTTATCTTTACTTTAGCTCTACAGTTATTCACGGAACTTTTCATTGCAAAATAAAGTAGGTTTGCAATAAACATCAAAATTTACATTTCCACCACTGTCTTTGACACCGATTATGTTCCCATGAGAAGCCAATTCAAATATGATATCTTTGTCCAATTCCACTCCAGTGTTTGACGGAACATTGTAAAGAATGACAGGTAATGGCGAATGATTGGCAACCTAAATGTTAAACTACAAGCAGGTTGCATGGTGCATAAGTTGTTTGGTTGGTGCATGGTTGCATAAGCAACCCAGCTAATGCTTTGTTCGACTCTAAACTGGAATTCTTGCGCTGATGTGCAGATGCTGCAGTTTAATTAGAAACTCAATTTCAATTTTAAATTTTACTGTATTTAAAGTATTTAAAAATAAAGCCAGGCACGTTGGGTTAGTTTTGAACAGAACATCTGGACAAGGCCCATTAACAACACTATATTCTTACTGTTAAGAGCTTTCCGCTGATCTTTGTAGGAATAATCGCACAAAATAAGAATACCATTTGCCATCTCGGCCATATTGCAGAAAATTCTTATATGAACAGTAAGAGGAGTGTTTCTTTCCGAGATCAAAGCAGGAGGGGACGTCACTAAGGAGTAAGGACCTTTCCATGCAGCGAGTTAAAAGCGTTGAAGTACCTTAATCCTTTTCGCGCACAGGGTTAAAAGTGAGGCCTCCTAACTCCTTCCTAACACATAACCATTCTTCACTCCACCTCTTGCGATACCTTTGCATCTTGACCAACGACGTATTTGTCCATAACGGCAAAGTGTCTGAAGCTAACCTCATTATAATGTGCTTTCAATGCATCCGCTGTCATTCGTCCCTTGAAAAACCAAGGTGTAGCAACCAAAACAGCATCAGCGCCAGTCTTGGCTAACTCCTCACACAAGCTTACAGTCTTCTGTGTACCTTAAATTTCGTACATAAATTATAAGGACTGTACAATATGCTGAAGTTAACTGCGTAAAGACAGGAGCAGCAGCAAAATGATATAAAGGTTTATGCACTATCCTTAAAATTCTGTAATGCAATTGTAGCAGTGTTTCTGGTGGGAGTCGGGTTGAGGGAGGGCCTGGGTTCGACTTCCGGCATAGGCATGTCTGAACGTCTGAACACAGTATATTCGGAATCAAATAGAAGTTTGTGACGGGTTCGGCTGTATGTGGACAAGCAAATCAACAGATCTTCCTGGGTTTACTTCAGTAGGGGCGGAAGGCCACACTTTCTCCCCACCCCCACTCGAGCCTGTCCGCCCCATTCGACACCAACCCCACTTTTTTGGGCTTCTTCCCCACTCATCTTGAGGTGCCCAGATATTGACAAATTTTAATGCTTTTTGGTCAGTTTTCAACGTCGCCGGAAATTTTAGGGCGTAAATCATCTTTTTTGGTACTAAAACTTAATTATTGAGCACTTTTTATAGCAGCATATGTAGAACACAGGCTAATTTACTGTATTTTAGCATTTTTAGCCAATTTTATTTCCCCTCCCACATCTGGTGTTCCTCCCTCTCCCAACTAGAGAGGAGGGAGCTCCCACGCCTTCTTTTTTTGCCTGAAATAAACCCAGACCCTACAATCAATTCCAGTTCCCATTCAGACTCTTGTCACGTTTTGTATTTTGATAAATCTTATAACGAAATTTATGCCAGTTTTATGATCAAAACATTTTAAAAGTAGAAAAATTTATCCTTAAATTACAATATAGCAAAGGATCTTTATGTGTTCCCATCACATCGCAACACACTTAAACTATTGCGTACAATTAATTATATAGCAATCAAGTTAAAGAAACATACTTTCACAGCTGGCACCAGCGATAATCAATTTTTCTTGATGTACTTTTTCTCGTGCAAATTTAGTCAGCTCGATTTTCTCAGAATGACTCAACAGAGGAAATTCTCCATTAGATCCCAAAACAACAAGGCCTAGAAAAATTAAAATTCAGGTTTACAGGAAAGAAACAAACAGAATGTTAGGAATGGTGCATTTTGGCCATAGCGCCTGACTGATAACATTCGGTTGAAGCAGTAATACATAGCTATCGTTAATTAGTTTTCTAAATTCTTAAACTTGATACAGAAATTTACGATTCGGTGAAACTGAGTCATTCCAACAGTTCAATCACTTCTGCTGCATTACCTCTAAATGCTATCCTGTTCCACTTTTCAATGTTGGAACTAAAGGCATTCAAATCCAAAGATTTCTGATCCTTGGTAAACGGCGTCGCAACAGGAGGATAAATTCCTTCCAAAGACAAAGTTCCCATTTTGCTAAAAAGAAAAGCATGTATTAAACTAGCGAAATAGCGAGAACGGGTTGCCGCTGCTGTTTCCATTTATATATAGCCATATCTTCCAAAAGAACTACTTGGATGATCCAAACGATACGAATTCATGTTATCCACATAGAAAGCTTTTATTTGAGTGTCATATTCAGCACCTTATTCTGAACAGTCTCAAAATTTGGTATTTTGACAGATTTTGGTCATAATTGACATATATGAAGCTCCGTAACTCAAATATTGTTCATTTTGACAACTCGGCCCTATTACTGTGACGTTATCGAAAACATTTAAACAGACTTATTTTGTCTAAGCTTATTGGATTTTAAATATTATGTTGTTGGATTGTTTTGGTTCTACAGGATCTTTATAATTAAGATCCTGCAGAATCACAATTTATGTTGCTTCTAACTTCAGCTCAGCTGAATTAGAAATTATCTATTTTATTGTATTTAAACCGCTTTGAAAGTTCTGTAATGGTTCAGTTCTGAAGTAAATCCCAGAACAGTAAGCCTGACATTACTATTTTTTATCTACTCAGCGAGAGCTTTCGAATGAGGTCCGTATTGGGCGGTTTCCGCTACTTTAAATTTTGACCATTTGCAGCATCACGGTATCGAGTATCTCATATCGCAACGGGGGAGCCTCCCGCGCTTCAGTCAACACTTCACTCCACCCCAAACTCAAAATTTCAGCCCAATCGGTCCACCGTATCAAAAGTTAGAGGGGGACAGGGGTGGCAACGAGATTAATAAATAAACGGACATACCCACATGAAAGAGTTGCCTTTTTTGTGGAAAAAGCGGCAACCCAATAATATACTGATATCAATTGGAATTTTTGATAGGAGTGTTTTTCTTTCAAACAGACTGCTTTGAGACACAGTGTTTGGCGAAAGTTCTACAACAGTTAGAAGAAAAATTCGGACCGAACAATTAAAGTCAACAGCAGCAGCTGCAAAAGCTAAAGTTGTATTAAAAAGGTAAATTTAATCTCTTGATTCGAAGGTAAAAATATATACAAAATATACTGATTCGTCCAATTTTTTAAATGCTATTTGAGAGGCGTGAGAGGCTACGCTACTAGACCCGATAACTGTTTCTGAAATTGCTGTTGAATACATAAATGCAATATTCAGTAGGTGCTTCACAGAGATGAAACCGGGTCACCGGGTCAGTTCGGGTCACTATATGGACCGGGTCACCGGGTCACCGGGTCAGGAGCTCTGACCCGGTCTTGACCCGGTATTTCTGATTGGGGAATTTTTTGCTGTTATTTCATATCTTTCAGATTTTTTCCAGTTTTCTTACAACTGAAAACTTCAATAATTACTCAAAAAAACTAGCAACAGAAATATTCTTAGCTTAATAGTGCAGATTTTTAAATGCTTGTCGCGGTAGTAGTGTCCTCATAATATTTGTACTGTCATGTCAAGCTTAGATAGTTTTGAAACAACAATGATTTCATTGAATCTTAACTAGAAAATTAATATTATTACATGGGCCCTTATAGCCAGAAATTTTTACTTTAAAATTTAAAATTTTCCATGCTCCATCTACTGTAAGTAATTTTTCACTGATGCTATCATTTTTGGAAAAGGAGTTCAGGCTGTGTGTTTCAAATCTCGGTAAGAAGAAAAAATGGCAGCAAAACAAGGTTTACAGATTATGAGTTTTGCTTTGCATGTTTTGCAATTGTTGTGGCTTACTATCTTTAGGAACTATGTAATGGAGTTGTGATTGATTTTATTCATACAATATATTGTCTGAATCCTAGCCATAAGCAAGAATATTTCATCTCCGCTGAGTGAAACCTCAACCATACAGCTAAATAAAATATTTTGCTAAAATATATAATGATAAAACACACAAGTGCTAATGTTAAGCCATATAATTGGAATTAGATGATGTGATGGCTTTGGCAAAATGTTTTGTTAAATTTGTTTGATTCAAAAATCTATGTAGTTTACTTCAGATCATATTGAATGCGAAATCGTGCAAATCGGTTTTGATTTATTCCGGTTTACTTACAGTACTTACATACTTTCCAACGTACTAAAGTAAAAGCAAAAAGGAAAGCAAAAATTTTGCCCAACTTCTTAGTTTAGACGCAAAAAATGTCCGAAAAGGTAAAAAAACACTCGCCGCACCCCAATATAAGTATTTTTAATTTTTCCAAGCTTAAACCTGAATTTTCAGAAATACCGAGTCACCGGGTCATCGGGTCACCGGGTCAGGGGTCGACCGGGTCACCGGGTCACCGGGTCAGCAAATAGTGACCCGGTTTCATCTCTGGTGCTTCACATACAGTGTCTACCAAACAGCTTATCTAATGCCCTTACCACTGTCTGACGTTTCTGAGGCTCGGTCCAAGCAAACGCAAAGAAGGAAACTGCATCGGTGTAAACCCTACAATTAAATGTGTAAAATGGTTAAGCTGATGAAAAACACAGGCAACTTATATCTAGAGTTGTTCGGGGGCTGGACTTCGGGCCGGCCACCGAGGGGCTGGCCCCGGGGGCCGGCCCCCAACCGGCCCAGCCCCCTTCTTAAAATTGGGGGCCAGACCGTGGCCCAGCCCCCAATTTTAGGGGCCGGCCCCCACAACGGCCCCGGGGGCCGTCCGCAACGACGGCCCCCGGAACGGCCCCCGGCCCCCAAACCATTCTAAGCTTGACATTTCTGCATAAACGATTTGCTATTTCCACCAGTACACATACCTGATGTGTCTGCACGCCTTCTTGCGCTTTACTCCAACGCATAACAACCATGTATACACAAAGTTTTCTCAATGTTTCTGCAACCTTTTCCTATAAGTATGGTCTTGAACGCCAGGCTGAAGTCTACAGGCTAAGCTTGCTGTCGTGCCGTCATCTCTAGCTGAGCTGAGTCGAGTAAAGGACAATCACATAGGAAACAAACATGGTTTAGTTGATTCGTCTTAGTCAGCCTTTGCCAACTGCAGGTTAACGACTTGGTTCAGCTTTGCGATCGCATTGAATTTTTGTTTAACCTGTCTGTAATGGCAAGAACATTATCCGAGTTGCTTGTTTGTACTGCTTCATTTTTGTTAGTAATTAGACGGTTTTCTTAGGATAGGAAATAAAAACAATGTCTGTAGTTGTTCTTCCTAAGAAAGCACACATTCACTGAGCCGGGGGCCGACTGGGGGGCCGTCCCTCAGGACGGCCCCGGGGGGCCGGGTGGGGGCCGGGTCCGGGGCTGGCCCCCAAAATAGTGGCCCAGTCCCCGGCCCAGCCCCCAAAATTCGGGGGGCCGGGGGCCGGCCCAGCCCCCTTTTTAACGAATCGAGGACAACTCTACTTATATCGAACTAAAGAAAACTTGAAATGAATATGAAAGTTTTTCGGACCGTTCAAGCTATTCAGGTCATTCTTTCAGAATGAATTCAGGTCATTATCCGAAGACGCATCGATTGACACAAGAACGAAAAAATCGGTCGAGAAATAAGCATTTTATTCCACAAATTAGTTTTTCCATTTTCCTTGAAGTTAGCCGCTTTTTGCAGCTTTGACAGGTTATTACTCGCGACTCGCTCAACGGAAAATTTTTTCGATTAGATTTTCAGGACCACCTAGGCGTCCGCTTTCACCTGATCTGTGTGGTATTTCAAATTTTGAAACTAGATTTTTTGAAAAATACCACCTTTTGACCAAAATTTCGGCAAAGCAAATTTAGAAAAAGTAAGTAAAAATTACATAATCATAAAGTTGAAGCTGAGCTGAATGATATAAAGGTTTTGTTGCTACGACTTACATTGCGCCAGCAATGAGTTTTAAACAATATCCCTACCATAGGTTAACGCGGGGGGGAGGGTCTGGGGGGTCCAAGCCCCCCCAACACGGACAAGGTACAAGCCCTTCCGCCGTCAGGGACAAGGGGTAACGAAAAAATCGCCAAGGGGTCCGCAAAAATAGCCGGAAAAAGTTAGTTTTTACACTAAAATTTCAAAAAATTTCCGGCTTCGCCGGATTTTTTTAGCAAAAAATGTTAAATTTTTCAGGAACATCGGGCAAAATTTTCAAATTTTTTCAAAAAAGTAAAGATTTCTTGCAAATTTAGATAAAAATTGCTAATTTTAATAAAATTAGCGTTAATTTTACGAAAAATTTTACAAATTTGTTCTTGAGGTAAAAGCCCCCTGAAAATTTTGGTTTAAAATACAAGCCCCTCAAAATTTTCTGGGGACAAGCCCCCCCAGGACCCGACCCTATGTTGATGTGTGATCCCTACAATCAAGGATTCCGAAAATATATGGTTTTATGGGGTATATTTAGTATATTTAGTTAAAGTATATTTAGTTCACTCGAGGCCTTACAGATTTTGTATATACACACATTTTTGTTTCAGACTTGTGTTTGAGGCCGGCCGGTCGGTTCCTGGAGCAGTATGCAGTGCAGCCATTCTGACTGCTAAGATATTTTCGGGGGTTATATTGCAAAAACATGTACGTGTACACTGCACACTGGCTAGAGAAACCATACAAAACCAGGCCTTTTACAGTTTTTGTGTAAATATGCTGCTCTAGCTTCCAAGCCATGACCCTCCTTGACGTATATCCCGGTTTTGTCCTAGTACTACTGTCGGCGCTGGAGCAAGATGATGATGATGAAGAAAAGAGTAGATTATTAAACGAAATCCGAGGCCAAATGTTGATATTTTCAAACGTCGAGAGCCCGAAAGTATTACGATTATTGTCGTCCAATAAAACTCACTGCCTAATTTGCTGTGAATGAAACACGTTCTCTTTAGTGTTCCAGGCTTCCAGCTACAGTAAGAAAAGTTAACAATAGTTTGGCGTGGTGTAGTTTAGGCGTATTGCTTCTGCTTTTTTGCATAAGCTATGTAGCTTTGGATTCACTTTAAGCTTATGCTTAGCTGCACAGAAATGTAAATTTCTAATTGTTGATTTGCATCCCGGCCGGTCGGCCGGCGAGTGAAAGTCGTCGGGCGGCGGCCTGCCTCAAACACTAGGGACAACTCTCCTGGACAGCACAAAAAGTTTAGGAATAGCTGCGGAATAGCTGAAGACTTAGATTTTTGAATTGGAATCCTAATCCTGTAGTTCACCTCCTGCTATTCTGCTGAAATTCTTATAATACTTAATTGGTACAGTCGTCGTTAGGATCTAGATATTTGTCCCTGTAACAATCTTGCCGTGGACTGCACCAATGCTTATGAATAGCGGGCAACTAGTGACTTCCCATTTAAAGTTGAAAATTGCTAATTGTTTTCCTGTAAATTGCTTGGTTCTTAAAACTACTCCGACAACTAATCATAAACCAACTTTTCATTTAATCTAAGGATTGATAATGCACCATATACGTAAACAAAACAATACACCACGCCAACTAAGCAAACAATGAGACAATTAACGGAAAACAATGTCTTAATAATAATTTAAGATGGCTTCAGTTCCATCCAGGTCACAGCTAAATCGCAGCTCAACAATTAAAGTTATCCATAAAATAGTTTACTACATCATAAAGTTTTCATATGCTGAATACCTCTACAATAAGGATAAATAAAAGCAAGAGATGATTAAATAGCCACAAAACAACGCGTATAAAATGTCTGCAACCATACATAATGAAAACTCCGACAGTTACCACAGGCAACACGAAGAGTATTCACAATTCGCATTACACAAAATGGTTCCAGCAACAAACCTCACAACGTACCAACAAACTGCCAACATCAGGTGACATAATCACAACTCAATCGGCTAACAAACCAAGTTTTCTAGTATGAAGTTCTCGGGAAATGCGGTTTCCGCGACAACTAATCTACCTTAAAGGACTCCTCCAAGCACCCAGCATCTCAGTGCACAGCCTTTACATTATAATAAGGCTTAACATGATTGAAAAACAGTCGAAATCAGAACGAACCCAAACAAAATCAAAAGAAGACGGACAGAATAAACACAATTTTTGGCTTAACGAAACATTCACAACATTTATAGCTAGTTATGGTTTTCATCTGACACGCTCACTTGAGTGAAACTGAAGCAGTAGCCCCAACCAAAATAACAAATAAAATTAATTTCTCCATGAAATAAAATAGATCATAAAAGCATACAAAAACTATGTACACTAAGTATATAAGTAAGCTAATTGCTACTCTACATAACGCTACACAACAGTTAGCAGCTATTTATTAAACCTATATAGAAATAAAGAACAAGGTACATTTCTCATGGAGCCCCAGCAAACCCCCCCCCCCCAGTCAACGCAAAAACTTTAATTATTAATTTAACAAGAAAGCTCGTGTAACGTTGATTAAATTTCCGAATTCACAGTTACATAAAATGGAACCTAAATAAGCAAGCCTAAAAGTGTCCTAGGTATAACAATCATGTTCATCTTGTTTTTGTTTGCCAGCACTGACTCTAATTTTATGAATGTATCCCTGTGTAATGAAAAATGAATTCCAATTTGAAGCCTGCAGTAAAGATATAAAACCAGTACATAAACCCTGAATAAGACTGCTGCAGGCTGACAGACAAAGCTTACAGCGGTAAATAAAATCACGAGCATAGAAGTTCACAGTGTAAGAGATAAACAACATGAAATCGGCTTGAACAAGTCACTAAACAAGGAACTGAGAGGCTGAATTTACTGGAAAACACTACGCACTGGAGACAAGCTGTTATGGAAAATACATAGCTTACAAAGCACAATTATGTTGGGAAAATGTTAGTGACGTATTTTGCTACAGCTTGACAGAGATCATAATAAATATTTTTCAATTCTTTTCATGCAAAGCAAGCAACAATCCAACAAACAACTGTGACAGAAGCCTCTACAAGCAGTACATACATACAAAGGAGACATCAAAGCTGATATCGTGTAAGTGTGAGACGTATGCAGTACAGACATCAGTATATACTTCATCAAATTACGAACACAATTAATATGTATTAATAAAGATGTAGCGTATGTAGGCCCGTTATCCAAAACAGCAGTAGAACATCTGAACGTCACAACAGAGAATATACTGTAATAAGCTGGAGGCACAAAATCTGGGGAGGTCAATGAAGTGTTAAAAATCATTTAAGCACACAAAATCAAAATATTGCTATGCTCAATTGGAAACAACGTTTCGTGTGATTTTGGGTAAAGACAATATTCATGAATATGAGGAAAAATAATTGAAAACTTTACCAAACTTTACTTCACTGATTCCTCATTTTGGGATTACAGCTTACTACAGAAACACAGGCAACAAGAGTCTTGTCCAAATAAAATGTCTCAACTTGAAAATGGGTAAAAAGTTGTAGAAAAGCCATTCTCATTTGGGGTGGAAATAAAGTAAAGAGGAGGAATTTAGTCAGCCACCGGGCCATCACCAGTAATCGAAGCCCTGCGCTGGAAGGGTTGATCAGCTTCCTCCATAGATCCAGAGAGAGTACGCTGCTTCTCCATTCCAGGAATGCCGACACCACTCACTGAAAAACACACGCCAACAGAACGTACAACTAAATCAAGGAGCAAAAATCAGCACAATTTATGCACTTCAGTCAGAAAACCAGTTACTAAAGAAATCACTGCAGCCATTAAAGGTAGTTCAAGCCTGGGGAGACGGTAATTGCCCGAAATCATGCCGGTTTTCAAAAAAAGAACGAGCATTTAAAGTGTCATGGGGCCAATTTAATTAAATCTTGCGGATTTGCAAGAGCGAGTCTGCAAGTGCTCGCACTTGAAACAAGTGTTTCATAAAACTTTTCCGCAAACTTGCGGAAATTGCAAGTTATGCAACTTGACCCACTTGCTACGCAAGTGCGAGTACTTGCATTACAAGTGCGAGTAAAAGCAAAATTGACCGTAATTTTTAAAAAATCGTAACTTTTAAAAACTATTTAAAATTTTTGAATTATTTCACAAAGAATGCAAAACAAGTTAAAGCAGTTACTTCTTAAATTTGGTTAAAAACTGACGAGTACTAAAGATATCGATCTTTTGAAAAACTTTACTGGACGACTTTACTCGCACCTGTAACTTGCACGTAAGTGTTCCAGCGGGTTTTATGAAACACTTACTTGCCGCCAGTGTAAAGCGAGCTTGCAACTTGCAGCTGCGAGTTGAGGAATTCGCAACTTGCAAAGTTTTATGAAATTGGCCCCAGCCCTCCACGTGATAACACAACCACATACCGAACATATGTAAGGGTTAGTTAGAGCGCACGGGAGAGAGAACCGAGATTTGTACCTACTTCTCTTATGAGCACAGTGAACAGATTGTGGCAGCAGACAAACAATCAGACAAACGGAAAGTGTCGCCTCCTAACAAAAGCATAATAAAATAAAAACGGCTTACAAACTCCTTGTCCTTTGCAGAAAAGAATAAGACCACGAGCCAATCGATGAGGCTAAAAACAAATAGCAATTTAGCGATAACAGTTTGAATTTCATTTTATCCATTAACTACGCAAAAAATAACAAAGCCTTCTCAAAAGTCCTCAAAAGTCCTAACCGTAAAGCATGTACGGTTAAATATTGTTGGAGAAGCTTATGGAAACAGGTAAATCATGAACTTATACAACGGCCATAATGACATGTCTGTGTACTCACAGCTTCAGAGATAACGTCACCAGCCTGCTCAACCTCCAGGAGGGTCGTATTAGTCTTGTTCATGGAAGCATGCATGGTTTTCACAGTGTGAAGATGAGACGCCTTCGCTCCGGCCACCAGCAACGCGTCAACCCTAAAATTCACAAAATATCCTTTAGTAATCCGTAATCACTGAGCTCATATGCGGCAACTGTAAACAGTGGTGCACTTCGCGCATATGCCGCGCACTACGCCACCCAGCCCCCGAAATCAGAAGTAAAGGAAAAAATTTCTTTGGCCCAGCGCAATCAAAAATTCTGAAAAGTTTTCACGCCGTCGTCGCGAAACGTACTCAATTTTTACATTATTTACGTTTGTCTTAGCTTTTTACACCTTTCCAAAACAGTTTTGAACATTTTCAAATTTTTTAAAAACCTTCTTTGTACGAAACTGCGAATAATAGTTCTAAATGAAGCTATCCTTCAGCAACAGTAAACTAAAACTAATCGGACTAATTGTACGTAATTACATACACTAAGTCATCAGAATAAGTGAGAAATGACTCAATTCACAGTGCAAATGTATATTAGAGTGCATACGTCAACTAAGCTTTGACTGTGAAAATGAACACAACCGACTTACTTTAATTGAGAAGCCAAAATGGAGGACAAATCAGTTCTCCTGAAACAAACAACACAAGAATTACAATTAAATGACCGTAAATTTGAAAAGGGCAACTACGACTGAAGGTAATTTCATGGACGTGAACGCTCGAAGACGCGCGTCCACTTGAGACTGCAACTGCTAAATCACCGTGACTGCCGATTATGGAAAGGCTGAACTGAATTTGCTGACCAGAAGACTTTAACAACACAACAACAACAACAACATGGCCTGCTCAAGAATTTTGGCGAATTTTCGCAACTTTTAATGGCATGCTCAAATATGACTTAACTCCGCAAGATATAAGCAAACTACAGCATGCTTCGAGCTTTCCACTGACATAATTATTGTCTAAGTAGATTTATCTTTAACGTGTAGCTGGCTTCGGGCACAGGGCCGGACCCGGCTCTGGCTGAAAGCCCGATCCGCTACCGTGCCCGGTTTCAGAGGCCGGGCTTTCCGGTTTCGCCTGACCTGACAGGCTCAGTTTGGTGTCTGTTCCTACCTATGACCGGGCTATGACCATGGTATATAGCAGGTTCTGGCTTCGGAGGCCGGGCCTAGCACCGGGCCCAGGATTTTTCCGCCGAGCCGCCCAAGGAGCGGGCCCGGGTTTTGAGCCGGACTTAATGTCGTGCTCTGGGCGTTGACTGGGCTCTGTGCCGACTGATAATTTAGGCCCTGGCCTAGTCCGACCAATTTCTTATCGGAAGAACCCTACGTACCAATGGTAACATCCACAAAAAATGAAGGCAGCTCAACAATGTAGTAACTAACTAACTTCAAGAAAGAGTCGAAGTAACGAGCCAAATTCTGTGGATTGATACGACTTTTCAGGTCATCCAAAAATGGTTGAATAGCGTCGGAATCTGCATTCTGAAAACAAAAAGAACCGACGAACAATCAACGACAACCGCCACGACCAACCAATCTGAGAGGAAAACCTAACAAAATGTGAAAATGAATGTACAGCATTACTCTTGAGTTAAGCAATACCCAATTACTCGCATCTTACAGTTTACATCTTTTTTATTTATTTATATGCTGGATGTTGCCAACCAATTTTCATTTGCTTTGTTCACAATGCTAAAATGTGTTTTAAATTCTCACATAACTATCTGGGTGCTGCTATTCCTTGATATACAGTAGACAGTGCAAACACTTCACCTTAAGTATAATATACATACGCTGTGATAAACTAAACCCAGGACTTCAAATTTAAACACACATAGCTAATAAAGGTATTTAACCAGAGCCAATTTAACGTCTCCAACTTTTTCGAAACAGTAAATTCTGCCTGCCTTCACAGAGATGATGCTCATTCACATATACGAGAGCAGTGCGCTATTAGCGTATGCATAGAGATGAACTACTGTTAACGGAAAAACTGGTTTTCCTATCAGTATTATACAGATGGAAACTTAGCGATCCAGTCTTGTACCTGCAAACAAGTCTATATACAAGAGCGGCTAGATAGGCATGCAGAGAGGTGGACGAAAACATCACAAGGAGCAGAAA